>CAMOHE010055473.1:0-34253 GCA_946598075.1 Artocarpus hirsutus
CTCAAAGTTAGGACCTAGCAGAGCCTTTGTCAAAATGTCTGCAAGTTGCTCTCGAGTAGGAGTGTAGATCAACTGCACTTATGAGTTCTCAATCTTCTCTGCTATGAAATGCCGATCAATCTCTACATGTTTAGTTTTGTCATGATGAACTGGATCCTTTGCAATGCCAATAGCTGCTTGATTATCGCATTTAAGCTTCACTGACTTCTCAAACTCCACTCCCAACTCGGTCATTACTCGCCTGACCCAAATTCCTTCACAAATTGTAACTGCTAAGGTTCTTAGTTCAGCCTCAGCACTACTTCTGGAAACTACAGACTGTTTCTTTCTTCTCCATGTCACAAGGTTTCCCCAGACTAATGAGCAATACCCTAAGGTTGACCTTCTATCTGTCTGATTTCCTGCCCAGTCTCCATCGGAGTATAGAATTATATCTCTACACCCATTCTTTTTGAACAATAATCATTTTCCAGGAGTCATCTTTAGATACCTCAAATTTGATACACCGCTTCCATATGATGCTCCATTGGATGATTCATAAACTGACTCACAACACCTACTGCAAAACCAATGTCAGGTCGAGTATGAGAAAGATAAATGTGTTTCCCTACTAGACGTTGATATCTTCCTTTATCCACTAGGATTCCCCCCTTTTCACGTCCTAACTTCCTCTTAGAGTCCATAGGGGTGCTTGCAGGTTTACATCCCAACATGCCAATCTCTTTGAGTAAGTCTAGAGTATACTTTCGTTGAGAGACAAAAATTCCCTTTTTTGATCGCGCCACTTCTATGCCCAGAAAATAGTGTAAAGGACCAAGATCTTTTACTTCAAATTCTTCTGCCAAGGACAGTTTAATATTTCGCAGTTCTACCTCATAATCACCAGTTAGTATGATGTCATCAACGTACACAATGAGAATGGCTAATTTATTCTCGGGAGCGCGTTTCACAAAAAGTGTATGATCAGCTTGACACTGAATAAATCCATTTTCCTTTACTGACCTTGAGAACCTGCCCAACCATGCTCGTGGAGATTGTTTAAGTCCATATAGAGACTTCAATAGCTTGCACACCTTTTTGTTCCCGTTGCTTATTTGTAGTCCCGAAGGAATTTTCATGTAGACTTCCTCTTCAAGATGTCCGTTAAGAAAGGCATTCTTTATATCAAGCTGAAGAAGTGGCCAGTCCAAGTTTGCTGCTAATGAGAGGAGTATTCGAATAGTGTTAAGCTTCGCAACTGGAGCAAAGGTCTCCTGGTAATCAACACCATAGGATTGGGTAAAGCCCCTTGCTACAAACCGAGCCTTAAGTCTTTCAACGCTCCCATCTGCTTTATGTTTCACAGTAAAAACCCATTTGCAGCTCACCGCTTTCTTCCCTGCTGGGAGTTTGGTAATAGTCCATGTACCATTCTTCTCTAATGCTTTAATTTCCTCTTGAACAACCTGTCTCCAACTTGGATGATTCAGCGCCTCTTGAATGCTTGTTGGAATTTGAACATTATCCAGCCTTGAGGTAAAACTTCGATAGGACTGAGAGGAGATCTGCATATGATATATAGTTCCTGATCGGATATTGAGTACAGGTTCGAGTACCTTTTCTCACGGCAATAGGTAGTTCTAGATCATCTATGATCTGAATCTCCTTTGACCCTTTTTGTTCTGAATTATCCTCACCTTCTATGTTAGTTTCCGCAGTCATTGGGTCCGTTTCAGGTTCTTGGACAGGTATGAGATGTGCTGGTGTCTCAATCTCCCCCTGAGGTTGCTTTTTCCTCCTGGTATATACCTTGAGTTCTTTAGTTTTTGACTGAGAGTTGGACAGACTCGAAGAAGGAATATTGGGTATGGACTGATGAGAATTAGAATTAGGCACACCAACTGGACTTAGTGGTAATTTTTCTGACTAAGTTATGGGTGATAAACTCGGGCTGGACACAAAGTTAGACTCAAGAGCTTGTGGCAGTTTATTTGGACCAACTTCAGGGCTATGGCTGATTTCAGGTTGTTCTAGTAAGGAATCCCAATCCCAATTCAAACTCCAAAGCTGAAGTTCTTTCTGATTCTCCCCCTGAATTTTAGATTTGGAAAAATAAGGATTTTGTTCAAAGAATGTCACATCCATTGTTTCAAATACCCTTCGTGTACTGGGACAAAAACACTTGTAACCTTTCTTATTTGTAGAATACCCGATGAAGACACATTTTATGGATCTTGGCTCAAGTTTACTCCTATTTTGAGAGTACACATGAACAAATTCAGAACACGCAAAAATTTTTAAAGGGAGATCAGAGGAAAGAACACGAGCATGAGGGAATATTTTAAGGAGGGCTTGACGTGGTGTTTCAAGTTTTAGAACACGAGATGGCAACCTATTTATGAGGTATGTAGAAGTAAGGATGGCTTCCCCCAAAGATAGTTTGGAACTCCAGTAGAAAACATAAGGGATCGGGCTACTTCCAACAGGTGACGATTTTTTCTCTCAGCCACTCCATTTTGTTGGGGTGTATTTACACATGAACTTACTTGGATAATTCCCTGTTTGGACAAGTATTCACCTAGAACTAAATAGAAATATTCCCTAGCATTGTCAGATTTCAGGATTTGAATTCTAGTATTAAATTGTGTTTGGACCATGGAATTAAAGGCTTGGAATATTCTATCAACTTCTGACT
This sequence comes from Artocarpus hirsutus, assembly GCA_946598075.1. NCBI lineage: Eukaryota > Viridiplantae > Streptophyta > Magnoliopsida > Rosales > Moraceae > Artocarpus > Artocarpus hirsutus. The sequence goes on from CAMOHE010055473.1 coordinate 2,675, forward strand.
TTTCTTTCATAAGAAAAACCAAAGTGAGTCGTGTATGATGATCGACAAATGTCACAAACCACCGTGCCCCATTGATATTTTTTATTCGAGAGGTCCCCAAATATCACTGTGAATTAATGCAAATGGTTTTGATGGACAGTAAGGCAAACTTGGATAGATAGAACGGGTGTGTTTTGCAAGTTGACATATCTCACAATTGAAAAATTTTGAATTTTTATTGATGAATGAGGGAACAACCTTTCAAGATACATAAAATTTGGATGACCCAACCGATAGTGCCATAACATAACTTCACCAACTTTATTGACACTTGAATTGAAAACAGACTTAGGATTGAAAATATGAAATGACTGACTCTTAGAAGGACCACTGCTCGCGCTGATTCCAAGTTGAGGTGTCTTGAAGAGATAAAGTCCTGAGCAAATCTCAGCACTGCCAATCCTCTTCTTCGAACCCAATTCCTAAAAAACACACATATTTGGGAAAAATTTAGTAAGGCAGTGATTGTCATGGGTCAATTTACTGATGGATATTAAGTTGCAATCAAGTTTAGGGACATGAAGCACGGTTTTTCAAGTGATTCCGGGTGAGAGTTGAACCAAACCAGTCCCGGCCACCTTTGACAGTGAGCCATCAGCAATGCGCACTGTGAGATTGGTATGACATGCTTGATAATCATGAAAAAGAGATTTATCCCCCGTCATATGGTCTGACGCCCCTGAGTCAATGATGCAATTTTTTGAATTTTTAGCCCACACTAAAAAGGCAGAACATGGGTTACCTGCTTGCGCATGCATACTGGTAGATGGGGCAAGAGCAGTGTGCTGAGAAAGTGTTGCTTAGAAGTTTTTGAAGCACTTCAAGTTGTTCCTTGGTGAAAGGACTTAACTCAGCATTGATTGGTTGTTCCTCGACTGCATTGGCTGAATTTGCACGGCTATCCCTGTCAGAACTTGACTTTGATGATCTCCAATCATCTGTTTTACCATGTATTTTCCAACATATGTTTTTGGTGTGACCATGTTTAGCACAATGATCGCACCACGGTCTTCCCTTTTTCTGTTGACGAGCATCTTGCTGGTTTGGAGGACGTGAGCCACGGGCAGCAAGTGCAAACCCTTCAAATGTTGGAGATGAATGTTGACCACCGATCATGACCTTTTTCCTACTTTCCTCACAACGGACTGTAGGAAAAACTTCTCGAAGGCTCGGAAGAAGCTTTGTTCCCATCACTCTGCCTCTAACATCATCTAAATTTTTGTTTAATCCTAGCAAGAATTTAAATATCCTCTTTTGCTCCACTATTTTACGATACAGAGCATTGTCTTCGGAACATTTCCATTCATGACTTTCGAACATGGCTAGTTGTTGCCAGTGACGGGTGAATGTGTTGAAGTATTGTGTCACCGTGGACTCTCCCTGCCATAGATCATGAAGGATTGTCTCAATTGCAAAGAGTTCCGATGTATTCTCAAAACTGGAGTAGGTTTCTCTTACTGCTTCCCAAATTTCTTGTGCAGTCTCATAGAGAAGAAAATTCTCACCAATATCAATATTCATTGAATTGATGAGCCATGACATAATCTGATGATTTTCGGCCTTCCATTTCTTGTAACCTGGATCATCCTTCTTCGGAATTGGAATCTCCCCTGTTAAGTAGTCTTCTTTGCCTCTGCCACAAATGAACATCCTGACAGATTGAGACCACTAGAGAAAGTTTTGCCCATTAAGTCTGTGGCTAGTGATGAGAAGACGGATATTTTCAGAAGTTCCAGAATTTCCAGAGTTTGGAAGAGCAAGTGTTTGATCAAAGTGAGAAGATGCTTCAGAGGTGGAGCTGGTTGCCATGCCGTACTTGACCATGGGAGCGGCTGGTAATGGGGATTAATATATTTTTATTTTCGAAGAACCGGCTCTGATACCATGAAGAATTTGAGGAAGAATAGTCAGGATTCTTCTTATTTTTGTGGTAGAATATTACATCCTAATATACAAAGGTTTATAACTAAATATAGTTAACATATCCCTAAAAATAAGTAAGGAAAATATCCTCCTAAACTCAGGGAATCCTAATAGGAAAAAATCCGGTTTCTCTAATCCCTTAATTTCCTCGCATAAATAACTATAGAATAAATTCTAAATATGATAACTTTGAGGGAAATTCAACAAAAAGTAATAAGCTAGAACTTCCAAATAGCCTAGCACCAGCCAGCTATGATTTCTAAAATTATTATAAATGCAAGAAAATTGCTTACCGCCTCATTAAAACCAATTGAACTGGCTTTTCTGTCAATGATGGAATTAATCTTATAAAAGTTGGGGGAATTCTTGCGGCCACACCCCTGCTTGCAGTCTTCCTCCATACCATCCCTTTCTTCAAAATCCTCCTAATATGCCCCTGCTTGTCGGCTTTTGCACCATCCTTCTCCCTTTGGAGCTTTTCGAGCCTGGCCATAATTGAAGCAAACGCAGATGCAGTACTGGAGTGCCATCTCCTTGATTGGTATAGAAAACCAGAACTCAAAGAAGCAACTTCATGCCGAGGATGATTAGAATTTGGAACCAAAAGAATAGAAAATATTTGGTGTGCTCCCACACACACTTCTATATCTGGATGTCACATCACCTTTAAAAGCTGGACAAGAATAGACTCCGGAAACACCTATAAAAAAAATCCCAAGGTCGTGAGAATTCAATACAGATTGTGAAAGCCTACAAACACATATATTACTCATCCATGAAAAAAATAAAATAAAATAAAATAAAAACTAAAAAAACAATGAAGATAAAATATGTCTTATATTTGAATGAGTACAAGGTTCTCTTTTATAGAGAGAAATTACAATAAAAAAAGAAACTAATTAAAGCTAATATTTGACAACTTTTACTTTCCTACTTTGTCCTGATCTTTACAGCTCTTACTATCCATATTTACATAGAAAATAATCACTAGAATATCTCGCGGATTATGACTAAATCAAAGCCTTTAATGATCGAATTTCCAACACTCCCCCTTAAGCTGGTTTGAAGATATCTTCCATAGCCAGCTTGCTAGTTAGCTTTCCAAATTGCTTTTTGTGCAGTCCCTTTGTTAGTACATCAGTTAATTGTTCATCTGTTCGAAGATATGTCATGCATATTATTCCAGCATTGAGTTTCTCTTTAATGAAATGTTTATCCACTTCTATATATCTTGTGCGATCATGAAGAACTGGATTATGTGTTATAGCAATAGCAGCTTTGTTGTCACAATAGACCTTTATTGGGGTTGAGCCAGAAAACTTCAACTCTTCAAGAATCCTTTTTATCCACATCACCTCACAGATTCCATGGGCAACGGCTCTGAATTCTGCTTCAGCACTACTTCTAACTACTGCACTTTGCTTTTTACTCCGCCATGTAACTAGGTTCCCTCCAACAAAAGAACAGTATCCAGACGTTGATCTTCTGTCTGTAACACTTCCTGCCCAGTCCGCGTCTGTGTAGACTTCTACTTGAAGATGTCCATGTTTCTTGAACATCAGGCCTCTTCCTGGAGTTCCTTTCAAATATCTTAAGATCCTATAGACAGCCTCGAAATGCTCTACCCCTGGTGAGTGCATGAATTGACTTACCATGCTAACTGCAAAAGTGATATCAGGCTGTGTATGAGACAAGTAAATCAATTTCCCTACAAGTCTCTGATATTGTTCCTTGTCCTTTACTTCTTCAACCTTAGCAGCTTGTAACTTTAAGTTTGGCTCAATCGGAGTCTCAACCATCTTACAACCAAGTAGACCTGTTTCTCCAAGGAGATCAAGAACGTATTTTCTCTGATTAACAAATATGCCTTCCTTGGATCTTGCAAATTCCATTCCAAGGAAATACTTGAGGATTCCCAGGTCCTTAATTTGAAACTCTTTTGCGAGTCTCTTCTTTAGAGTAGCTAGTATTGTTTCATCATCACCAGTTAAAATAATATCAACATAAACAATCAAAATTGCAACTTTACCGCCTTTTGAATGTTTATAAAATTACTCTGCAAGAAGCCATAACTGATAACTGCCTTTCCAAAGCGGTCAAACCACGCTCTTGGTGATTGTTTGAGTCCATATAGTGACTTATGTAATTTGCACACTTTGTCACTACCAAGTCTCTTTACAAATCCTGGCGGTAGGCTCATGTACACCTCCTCTTACAGATCACCATTGAGAAATGCATTTTTAACGCCAAGTTGATGTAGAGGCCAATCTGAATTCACTGCAAGAGATAATAGAACTCTAATAGAATTTATTTTAGCAACAGGAGCAAAAGTCTCCTGATAGTCAATCCTGTAGGTCTGAGTAAATCCTTTAGCTACCAATCTCGCCTTGTACCTCTCAACGCTTCCATCAGCTTTACATTTTATCGTAAACACCCATTTACATCCAACTATTTTCTTGCCGTTGGGTAGATCAACTATCTCCCAAGTACCACTTCTCCTTAGAGCATTCATCTCCTCCATGACTGCTAATTTCCAATTCGGATCATCCAATGCTTCCTATATATGCCTTGGAACAAACAAGTGTGAAATCCTATATGTGAAAGCTTTATGGTTTTTTGACAGTCTATAATAGGAAAGATATTTTGCAATAGGATGTTGAGTGCAATTTCGGACACCTTTCCTAATTGCTATAGGAATATCAAGGTAAAAAATAATAGGTGAATTGTTGGACATAGTAGAAGGAATTAAAGATGGAGCTGGGGTAGGATTACCTGAAGTTTCTGTGCCAGAACTCAGATCCTCAGATTGGTTTTGTGTAGGATTGACATTCGAGTCTTTATTTCTCAGATGAAATCTCTTCCTAGTATAAGCCTGAAGCTCAGAATTCAGATCACGTTGATTAGTTTGTAGTACTTCTCCCCCTGAACGAGAATTTCCTTCACTATGCACAAAAGAACCTGGTTCTCCTAAGTGATTATCAGAAGCACTGGGATTTTGATTTCCTAAGTGACTACTCTCAGAAATGTGTGGTTTTTGTATAGGACAAATAACATTGGGGAGCGGGATAGAAATGTCCCAAAAATTATCTTCTACTTCACTTGTCTCCCCCTGAAGAGAATTTTTAGTGAAATAGGGTTTTGTTTCTAAAAACGACACACCCAAACTCACATGGAATTTTTTGGATTGAGGGTCAAAACACTTATACCCCTTTTTGTTTGATGAATAACCCAAAAAAACACATTTTATAGCACGTGGGTCAAGTTTTGAACGAAATTGACACGGAACATGGACGTAGACGGTCATCCAAAAACTTTGACAGGTAAGTTAGAAAACAACCTTATTCCAGGAAAAAAACTTTTTAGGCAATCAAGTGGTGTTTTGTATGTGTCAGAGAATATTGAGTGATTCTAAGAATATTGAGAAATTATGTCGGAGAATATTGAGTGATTCTAAGAATAGAGTAATAATTTCTTGATTTAGTCAAATGTATATCTTTATGATCTTGTACCATATATAGGCTGATTTGATTAGGATTATTTTTTATTAGGATTATTTTTAGGGATACAATTGTATCCTATCTTGCTTTTCTTTTATGTTCTTATTTTTTGGCCTATAAAGAGGCTGCTGTAATATGCTGAAGATGAATAAGATCATTGTCTAATTCCCAATCTTTGTGATAGTATGTTAACACCTTAGTAGGCATCCTGTTTATCAAATAAGCAGCTGTTAACACTGCTTTACCCCATAAATATTTAGGAACGTGCATGTAAAACATTATGGCACGTGCTACTTCAAGTAAATGTTTATTTTTTCGTTCTGCAATGCCATTTTGTTGAGGGGTATCCTGACATGTAGAGTGATGGAAAATCCCTTTTTCTTTCCAAAAATCGCCTAAGTGCTTATTAAAATATTCTGTTCCATTGTCAGAATGTAAAATACTAATCTTGGTTTGAAATTGGTTTTCAATCAAAGTGTAAAAATTTTTGAATAAATTTTCCACGTCAGATTTTTTATTCATAAGATAAATCCAACATAAACGTGTGTGGTCGTCAATAAATGTAACAAAACGCCTTTTACCAAAAAGAGTAGTAACTTTAGAAGGACCCCACACATCACTATGAATCAGATAAAACGGTCTGGAGGCCTGGTAATTTTTTGGCAAATAAAAGGAACGATGGTTTTTTGCAAAAATACAACTTTCACAATGAAAAAAAGAACAATCAATCCCTTTAAATAATTCTGGAAATAAGTGTTTCAGATAAAGAAAACTAGGATGTCCTAGTCTACGGTGCCACAACATTATTTTTTCTCGAACAGAAATTGAACTAGTACTATTAAAACTCTGAGCTTTTTTATTACTGATAGATATTTCATCAAAGTAGTAAAGACCTTCAATCATCCTAGCACATCCAATCATCATCCCCGAGTTCTGGTCTTGAAATTCACAATGTGATTCAAAAAAGATGATACGACAATTAGAATCTTTAGATAGTTTACTAACAGACAAAAGATTGCAGGCTAATTTAAGGACATGAAGAACATTATTGAGATTTATTTTCTCAGTCAGTTTAATAAGTCCTTTTCCTGCAATAGGTGAAAAACTACCATCGGCAATTCTAATTTTTTCATTTCCACAACAAGGTGAATAGGTATTAAATAAATGAGAAAAACTAGTCATGTGATCTGAGGCTCCGGAATCTATTATCCACTGAGAGGAGTTTGAACAAGAAAAAGTTTTAGGATTTCTACCTGTCTATACCAAAGAAACACTAGAAATACCAGACGAAGAGTTAGATTTTATCAGCTTCAAAAGTTGATCAATGTGCAAGTTGTTAAAGGGACCTGAGTCAGCTTCATTGGCAGTAGAAATTCCACGATTTTTCTCTCCTTGCTTACTGCTCTTCCAGTTAGCAGGTTTGCCATGAATTTTCCAACATGTCCCACATGTATGGCAAGGCTTGTTGCAAAAATCGCACCAGACCCGTGGCTTGTCATCAGACCTGCGTAGGTAATTTGCAGCCTTGTGGGCTGTAACATCACTAAATAGGGCAGAGTTTTCAATTGACTCACCAATACCCCTTTTTTTGAGCATGACATTCCTTCGGCTTTCTTCCCTTCTAACTTCGGCAAATACTTCGCCAATGGATGGGAGAGGAGGTCTGCCAATAATCCTTCCTCGTACTTCATCAAACTCAACGTTGAGGCCAGCAAGAAATTTGTAAATACGGCTGTCTTCCACGGTTTTCTTGTGGTGGTTGTAGTCATCAGCGGATTTCCATTCGTATGTGTTGAAGAGGTCAAGATCCTGCCACAACCTTTTCAACTAATGGAAATATTTGGTAACAGAATTATCTCCTTGACGAATCTCCTCCAATTTTAAAGTCAATTCAAAAACTTGAGATTGGTTGCCCAGGTTAGAATACATCTGACTAACATTATCCCACAACTCTTTTGCAGTAGGATAGCACATGTAATTGGAGCTTTTGTCTTCTTCCATGGAATCGACCAGCCATGTCATAACCATGGAGTTTTCAGCATCGCAAGTGGCATACAGCGGATCATTAACAGCAGGAGCCTTCTTGTCACCCGTTATGTAACCGATTTTTCCTTTCCCACGAATATACATCCGGACTGATTGTGACCACCGGAGGAAGTTGTCACCATTTAGGCGGATGGTGGTGATTTGGACAGAATGAGAGTTGAAGTGGTGCTGCATGGTTTCAGACGTTTTTTCTGGAGTGGCAGCGGTAGGTGTTGGAGTGATTTCGGACGTGACTTCTGACATGGCTACGTCAGTTTTGGTGCTGCTGTGTTTTAGGGTTAAGACACAAATAACTCGGATACCAACTTAAAAAACAATGAAGATAAAAATATGTCTTATATTTGAATGAGTACAAGGTTCTCTTTTATATAGAGAGCAATTACAATTAAAAAAAAAGAAAAAAAGAAAAAAGAAACTAATTAAAGCTAATATTTGACAACTTTTACTTTCCTACATGTCCTGATCTTTACAGCTCTTACTATCCATATTTATATAGAAAATAACCCCTAAAATATCTCACGGATTATGACTAAACCAAGGCCTTTAATGATCAAATTTCCAACACAAAGCACACATATAACCACAACAGTTAATACCTATTTTAATATTAGAGATTCCGCGTTTAAAAAGTCCTATCTTAAGGTTTGCAAGTTGTCTACTAAAGAATTTGCCTATATTCATGAAAACATCAGGTATCACATACCTCCACAAAGCGCCCATCATGAAACCAACTAAACCATGCTTAAGCTGTAGGAGAGATAGCCATGAAGCAAGTAATTAGCTTATATAATCAACAACATAATTAATTTAGTATGGAACATCAAAAGGGGGAAAATGTATAGATTACTGCCCCTTACAACAAACTACTTTCAACTTGCTAAACTTATTTATCAAGATAGATGTTTTACCATACCACAATTCTATACATGCGTTTGTGCAACATCAAGTCCATTGAAGCAAACAATAATACTATGAAAAAGGTACAAACTTTATATTACAATTGGACAATAATTTCCCTTTACACTCGCTAAACTCAACAAATGTATAAATCAGACCCAAATTAACAATATAAACAACTGATAGAAAATAAGTGCGGAAAAGAAGTAGCACTTAAGGTTACATTGACGCAATTACTTAAAGGTTTCATTGAACTCAGAAACAACTTGTTCTCTTACATGAAAAACGAAAGAATTCCTATTGGAAACTTACTCATTGAAGAAAGTAAACAAATAACTGCTACGCGGTGAGCTCATAAGCGACTCACCAGATATATGATAGCTATTTGGTTAGAAAGAAATTATAGAATTTTTTAGGGGAGGGAGGAGGAACACATAGTAATTTGAGACAGAATAAAAACAAATATTACTTTCTGGATTTATCCTGAGAAAGAGTTTAAGGTTTCTTGGTAGAGGAAATTTTACCTCCCTTTTCCTTGTACATTTTTCTATATTATATTGATAAGATTTCGCGTTTCTTTTTTAAAAAAGAAAAGGAAAAAAAAAGAAGAAGAGGAAGAAGAAGCAGACTCACCAGATATGTTAACGCTTTCACTGGACCAGACAAGTAATAGCATAGTCGTTGCAACCTATCAGGATAAAAGTTATAGTGATTGATAAAAATTCAAGATTCAATATCTGACATGATAAGTTATGGATGGTGCTGGACAAACCATAGTTTTTCTTCCAGCCGGAATCCCCCATCTCATTGAGGAGATCACTATTGGCAGTGAGAAGAAACAGCCGAAATAGTTCTGCAGACAAACCAGACACGGAACTTTATATAGTTAGCCGCAATGAAAAGTTAACTTAAGAAGTCAAGTGAGCAACTCATAGTGAATAGTTTAAAGAAACTTGTATCAATTGAAAATTTCAAATGTCCAACTGGTGCTAGCCCAGTTGGTAAGGGTGCAGCAGGTTAACTGAGAGATCTTAAGCTCAAATCCTAAGAACAGCTAGCAATGTATTAAAAAAAAAAAAGCACCTGTTCAAGAGCATAGGTTCGCACCAAAGGTTTGAATTGATACCACTTCAGCAATTAAAATACTATAGCAAAATTGATTTGAAGTAAAATGTTTTGGTTCAAGCCTATGTTCCTAAATGGGCTCAAAGTAAATAAATCAAAGTTTAAAACCGACTAGTATTGCATTTTTAATTAATCTATCCCAACATGGAGGACATAAAAGAACTGCCGAAAGAGTACAAAAGCAACACAACTCGCTATCTTTCTTAAAATATATAAATAGTAAATTGGCAGAAAGCGTCACTTGGTTCCATTAGTTAATATGTAAAGAAATTATTTTTCAATTTAGAATAACCAAATTCAGTTCCCAGAGATTACTCAAAAAAGTACATTAACACTAAAAAAAAATAAAGGTAGCAGAAAGGAACATACCACAAAAAAAAGGAGAGCTCAAAGCAATGATTAGTTTAACAATTATTAGCCTTTACTAAAAGAACCCATTTTTTATTTGATAAATCCCAATTGCGAGAGAATCGCTCAAAGAATTCCACTACCGCTTGGAAAAAGCAGCAGAAAGCACCTTACTACACAGCAAAAGGACAACTCGATAAATCATTCGGCACTCTTAGCTTATGTGAAAAGAATCCATTTTTAAATTCACAACAGCCGACCTCAATTCCTACAGAATTGCTTAAAGATAAAAGAAACGTGGCATACTAAAAAAGAAAAAAGAAAAAAGGAAAAAAAAAATTGGTTCCTCTATGTAGCATGAAAAGAACCCCATTTTCAGTTCACAATTTTTGATCTCAATCGCGAAAAAATTTTCTTAAAAAAAAACACACCAATGACAGGAAAATTAGCAGAAAAAGCACTATATTTCAGCAAAATTTAAAATTCAAACGAAATCCAATTTTAACATCTTGGAAAAACCAACCTCAATCGCAAGGGAATTGCTCAAGAAATACACCAATCCAGTGAGGGCGGCGAACATGGAGCACTCCACCAACGCCAGCGTCTTCCGATACACTTGGCCTCTCGGCGACAAGTCTTCCGAAGACTCGTCCTCTTTTTCTTCTGCATTGTGGAAAACCGAGGGTTCGATTTCCGAGACCCTTGTGAGTCTGAAAATGGGTCTGGAAGAATAGCATGGGATTTGGGGAAGAGAAGAATAGAGCCGGTTCGGTTCAGCGGAGAAGCCGGTTCGGTGGCGGAGCGGAGGTAGGGGAAGAGAGAGAAGGGAAGGAGGAGAGAGAAAGGAAGGGGGGAGAGGGGTAATTCGGGAAGTGAAGAAAGAACGGTGTGGTTGACGAATTTGCAGAGAAATCATGGAGTGGAGTTTTTTGAGACTCGACAGTCAACAAGAGCTTCTTTTACATTAACCAGACAATCCAGGGCGGGAGACCATTTTCGGAGGGTTAACAGACATATGGCTTTTCTTTAATTTGTAGATTTAAAATATGTTTGTAATTTATAAATATTCTTTATATATTTTAATATATATATATATATATATGTAAAGATATTAGATAGGTTTGTAATTTATAAATATTTTTTATATGTTTTAATATATATATAAAGATATTAATAATTATAATAATGATATCAATAGTTTTAATTTATTTTTCAGAATAACTATAATATACATATTTAAGATTTTAGACAGATTACAATATCATTATATTTAAAAAAATCTTTAGAATTATGTTGTTTGTTGCTTAAATTTAAATTGATATCTAAAATAATAATTTTAAAATTCCTTAAAAAGATGAAATTTTTTTATCGACAAGTTAGATTTACCGACAAATTGAAATTAAGGTGCTATAATTAAATTAATGATATAGTTTTACTGACAAATTGAAATTAAGGTGTTGTAATTAAATTAATGACATAGTATTATTAAGTCTTTTTATGTGTCTTACTGGTTATATAATTAATATATCATTAAGTTAACAATACGTAATGATAATGATACGCAATGATATTCATTTCTCAGCGCTTCAAGTGAATGATATTTTTTTTATATGTAATTAAATTAATAATATAGTATTTATTAATTCTTTTTGTGTATAGGTTATATAATTATTATATCATTAAGTTAATGACACATAATGATAATAATACTCAATGACGTTCATTTTATTTTTTTAATACTTCAAGTGATAATGATAATGCATTAATTTAACATGTTAAAATAAGAAATATACATTTATATTTTTCCCTAATTTAACTATTCAAAAAATAAAAAAAATTATAAAAATTTAAATTCATGAAATATTTAATCAAAGGGTATTTTAGAGTTCTGAATATAAATTTTAAAAAAGAGACATATAAGTGATATTTACATAACGAAGACTTATATTAATTAATTTCTTAAAAAATAGATAGATTATATAATTTTTACCATTTTTAGATGCTTCATGGGCTTGGATATTTGTCTCTTTGGGCCCAATTACTTTTCGAGTCTCCTTTAATGTCCAACATGGTTCGTGTAAATTTGGAGCATATTTTGATTAAAAATTTAGAAAATAATTTCATATTTTTTTCCCAAAATATGTAGTAAATTGCTTATTATAAGAAATTGAGATTTTTCTCATAAAATTGAGAATAAAAATCTCAAAATATGCTTAACTATTTTTTCTCTCCATCTTTTCATCTCGAAATACAGTATTTTTCTGTTAATATAATATTTCTTAAAAAAATATAAAAATTCACCACCGACTTCAAAAACCATTAACAGTTGCAAAATACAGTATTAATATATAAATATTTAGATTTATATTTGCATACAAAATTTTATTAATGACTTCACAAGACTGCAGGCAAGTTGAAAATATTATATTCATATAGAAATATCACGTTTTCATGAGAGTACAAAAAAAAAATACTAACAACATCACCAAACATCATAGACATCGGTGATGTCGACAGCAACCAAGAAATATATTTTTCTCTAAAAATATAGTATTTTCATATAAATATAAAATTAACTGGTAAAGTCATTAAACATCATCAGAACTAGCAACGTCATCGACTACCAGTAAATACTACATTTACACGTAAATATTGTATATTCTTGTAAATATAAGAATTTACTAACGATGTCGTGATGGTATATTTCTCGATTAATATTGTATTTACCAATCAATAAATTATGTTAAACAGAAAAAAAATAAAAAGTTTCTTTGCACTCCTGTCGCCACTGACCGTCACCCACTTGTCGTCAACTATTGTAGCGTGTCCACCATCACCACCCACTCAACTGTGCTCAAAATCTGGTGATCTACAAAACCTGTTGACTACTTGACGAACCTCAACGACAACAATCTTCGATGATGATGAAGAGTTTGGCCTCCAACGAGGTCACCTTAGCAATTCTAGCATTCAACGAACTAATCTTCAACGATGACAAACTTGAGAGCTAATCTTTGATATTCTAGCCTTGGGATGCTAAATATTTACGGCGCCGAAGGTTGCGATCACTAGATTTGCCGATGGCTGTGACAATGAAGACTATTGGGAGCATGTTCTCCAAACATGGCGAAACCAGAGAGGACGAAGATGACCATGATGACATCATGAGCTCCCAATCTGGTGGCACCGATGAGGACGATGATGCAATGGTTAGAGGTGGCAATGAACATGTTCGTATCAGCACGTTTACAGCACAACACGTTTAGTTCGAACACGAACACGGCACGATTAATAAACATGCTATAAATGTAAACACAAACATGACACGACACGCCTATGACACGCATAACACGGCATAACGCGATTAACACGATTATTAAACGTGCCGTGATGGGTTGACACGATAACAACACGCATATAACATTTATGATCTAGTTAACTAAAAATTAAAAAAAAATTAAAAATAGTCAATAAAGAAAATTAACAAAAACATAATATCTAACTAATACTAACCTACTACAAATATTTCAAATATTTTTATATTTAAGTTTAAATGTATTATAAATAGGGAGGGTCATGTCGTGCCATGTCAACACGTTTACGGCCCGTTTAATTCAATGTGTTAAGGTGTGTTAACACGAATCTAGTCCTTTTATTTTCGTATTATTTGTGTCAACCCATTTATGGCCCAATTAATAAACGTGTGGTCTAAACCAGTTTATCTTATGTCGTTTTCATATCGTGTAATAATGTTGTGTCCGAAATTGCCAGCCCTAGCTATAGTGGGCCATCAACAAAGAGAGAGAAAGAGAGGGAGAAAGGTCCACCAAAGAGGAAAGAAGACCTGGACAGAGGACTAAAATCTACAGCACCGACTGACTAAAATCGTGACTTCGATCTTGACATCGACATCGACCTGGATGGGTCAAGCTCTGACTATCACGAAGTGATTAGAGGAGAAACAAAGAATGGGGGAGAGGAAGGCAAGATGACAAAGGAAAGAAGAAGAAAAAAAGGAAAAAAATGAAAATCAGACCTGAAAGGGGATATTTCGGATTTTTACTTACAGAATGCTTACCAGAGCAAAAAGTATTTTTTATTTTACTTTTTCAAAGCATTTGATATTTGTTACTAATCAACCAATAGATCTGCTACTTGCTACAATTTCTCGTGCAAATTAGTCAGTTTGGAAACTTTCTCCTTTAAAAAATGTGTTCATTCATATCATACTTAAAAAAATTATATCTTGCTACCACTTATATTACATATTTAAGTTATACCACACATAAACACTTATAGCATTTATAAAAAAATGTTTCAAAAGATAATATTTATGAAAATTACTCTTATATAAATGTCACACGTGTTTAAATATGATAATAACTTAAGCATGTAATATGAGAGATAGCGTGATTTTTTTTTAAGTGTTGCATAAATAAACACATTTTTAAAATTGTGAAACTAGAGTGTTTGGCAACATTGATTCGAACCATGGTTGCAGTTACTAAATAGTGTAAAGCTCTCACATGCTACAGTAAAAAGTAAAAAATTATTACAATGTAAAGATCTCACATGCTACAATATTTTGAACTACAATCATGATTCTAACCATACTTTCTAAACACCCTTTCTCTAAAAAAATTGCAATTAGAAAAAATTAAACAAAATACAGTAAATGATCACTTTTAGGCTCTTTATTTAAGATATGTCTTAAGTTTAACAACATTTTCTTCAAGTAAAAAGCATATAATATAAAAAATCTATTGGAGTGGAACTAAAATCTTTTGAAGTATTTAAAGAATGGCAACATTACATAGTAATTATTTTATACACCGTTTCTCAATAAGTTTGAAGTATAAATTATAGTTCAAAACAAGTACATTATGTTGTTTGTTCTCATAAAATCTAAAAAACAAATTTAGCCTAAATTAAAACTAAATAGTATTGCTAAACACCCTATTAATGTTATAAATTTTTGCTATTTGTATGTATTTTAATTTTTTTAAATATATTTTAAGATTATTAAGAAACTTTTAATATGTGTCTAAAAAGCATTAAATTTGGACAGCTTATTTTAAAGATGGTTAATAAAGTGTACGAAGGTTATTACGGATAAGGCTGACAATTTCAGACACGGCATGATACAAAAATGATACGAGATAAACAGGTTTGGACCGCACATTTATTAATTAGGCCATAAATAGGTTAGCACAAATAACATGAAAATAAACTGACTGGATTCGTTTTAACACGTCAAACATGCTTTAACATGTTTAATTAAACGGGCCGTAAATATGTCGACACGACACGACCCGCCTGTTTATAACATTAAAAATAAAAATATTTGAAATATTTATAGTAGGTTAGTATTAATTAGATATTGTATTTTTGTTAATTTTCTTTATTGGCTTTTTTTAAATTTTTAGTTAACTGGGTCATAAACGTGTCATATGCTTGTTGTTATCGTGTCAACCAGTCACGGTCCGCTTAGTAATAGTGTTAATCGTGTCGTGTCATGTTACATATACCATAAGCGTACCGTGTTTGTGTTTGCATCTTTAACACGTTTATTAATTGTGTCATGTTTGTGTTCGATGTAAACGTGTCATGCTGTAGACGATCTGACATGAACACAATTTTGCCACCCCTAATTACGGATCACTTTGCGAACTTGAATGCAGACACTACAACTCGTGGACATTCTTTTTTTCATCATTTGCATGAGGGACATATATGTTAGTAACTCTAGTCATCTTTTCATTTATAAAAATAAAATAAAATAAAATAAAATACAACAACAACTCTAGTCATCTTGCATGAACCAACTTGCTTCTAATTTCTATCTCCCTGTGGTCTAACCTAGAAGGGCAAGAATTGCCATCTATATTATGACAACTAGGGATGGCAACGAGGAGGATTTGGACCAGAGTAGTCTGCCCATCAACCTACCCCATGAACAAAAACAAGCCCCATTATCGTCCCACAAACCGGCATAAATTGGCAAAAGATAAGGTGGGTTGCTCCGTTACAGGTTCGGGGTATTCATGGTACCCCTTTTACCTAATTAATTATTTTCATAATAAAATAATTAATTAATTAACTGATTAATTGACACATCCATATAAAACTACAAGTTAAAAATAAAAAATTATTTGTTTAGTTTTTATAGATATTATGTAGTATAACATTATACTTAAAATTATGTATATTATATCATGTATAATATATTTAATTTAAAAATATAATTTAAATTAATTGGGGTGGTAAACCAGGAATAAGATTGGGGGCCTTTATACTCGTCACCACCTCGTAAGTCACGATTGTCTATAATTGGGTTTTCCCTGCCTCGTTTAAGATGGGTTCTTACAGGTAAATAGGTTCGTGGGTAAAATTGTTATCTTTAGTGACAACTGAGAAAATCCAATAAAGTACTCCTCGAGTTTTAATTAATTTTACATTTGTCCCTACATTTTTAATAATTTTAAATGGATCCCCTATTTTTAAAAACTATCCAAAATTGATCCCTAAGTTTTTCAAAAGAGAAAAAAATATCTTTAATTTTTCAAATTTTAGAAATACCAAAAACAACCATAGTAATTATTGTTTAAATATTTTTATTTGTCAATAATTTAAATTTTAAATTGTAAGGGTAACGTGATACAACTTTCATTTTTAAGGGTCAAATAAATAGGCAGATTGAGAAATTGTGAGAGAAAACACAGTTTCATAATTGATTTAATAAGCCATTTGAAACTTCGGTTGTAACTGACGTTTTAAGTTTAAGAACTATAGCATGTGAGAACTATACACTGTAACAACTTTTTACTTTTTACTATAGCTATTTAAAGTTTTATATTATTCACAATTACAACTGATAAGTTGAAACTGAAGTTCTATATACTTTATAAACCATAAATCACGGTTAGAAGTGTGACTCCCTAACGGTCTATAAAATTAATATAGGTCCCCTCTTTCTTTAATGAAAAAATATGGGCGTCCAAAAGAAGTTTATTCTCAAATAATGATGTCGAGATTGAGTAAAGGACTAAAGGCTTTCTTTTTGCCCTTTTTACTTTCGAATGGGGGAGGTGGGCTGGGAGAAATTTAAATTGGAGCAGAGGAAGCCTGCAATTTGAATCACAGGGGAATGCCAGTGGAGCATTGCATATGAATGGAGAACCTTTTTTTTTTTTTTTTTCAGCAAAAAATAATAAAAAAGAGGTATTTCAAATGGTGGGTCCGAAGAAAGTGCATGTCCGACAGCAAACAATGTTTACAAAACTCAAGGTGAAATTTTGCACTTAATGATTGGATTAACACATTCAAAAGAAAGCAATCACAAAAATTTCTTGGTCACTCAAATGTTTTTTAGAATTGGTTATGTTTTTGTAGGCCTTGAGATCCCAAGAACATATTTTTTTAACCTTATCATATGGAAAACAACAAAATAATTAAATGAAGGCAGACCAATGGAACATCATGATTATCACCAATCCTTAGAAAAGTGAAAAAAAAAATGAACTAAATCAAATTATAAAAAAAAAATAAAAAATCAAGCAATTGTTTATGCAGCCCCATGATGCATGGTGTTTTTGCTGCATGCGTGGGGCGTGCCGCCTTGCTATTATTCCCTAAGGCAGACGTGCTTGTACCCGTTTGGACCCTCCTTTTTTTTTTCTCTACTTTTTTTTTTTTTGCAATTTTATTCGTTTAACAAAATTATCTCTTTTTTTTTTTTTGGATTAGCCATTTCATGAAAACTCAAATCCAAAATTTAGATAGAATTTAGATTTTCAAGGAAAAGACAATTGAATGGATAAAGAGGTTTTGAGGTTTTTCACTGCCATTGCTAGTTTATAAGTGAACTAAAGGGATGTCTATCAAACTCAATTTGGTGTCGAATCATTTTTCTGTAGTTATCTAATTGGGTCATATAATAGATACTAATTAGAAACAAAACTCTTCCGTAATAGCGTTTGAAACACGTGGCTTTTTTATTTTTTTTGTGCCAATCCATGATTGGAAAGAAAAGCTTAATGCTCAATGAAAACTAAAATTAAAAAAAGAGAAGAAAAGTAGAAAGGGAAAGTTTTATGCTTCCATGGAATCCCCTAAAGATCGACCCTTTAGCTTGAACGCTGCAAAGTTCAAAAAAAAAAAAAAAAAAGGGAACACCGCCTGATCTTGTCACGGTTATGATATTGCTAAAAAGGTTCTAGCAATTAAAATTCAAATAAAAGCCACAAGGCCCAGTTTAGAATGACTTATAATAAGTTGCTTCAGCTTATTTAATTTAAAAATTATTTTTGAATTAATATGTTTGGACGAACAAGTCATTGTTTTTACCCTTTTAAAAAAAGTGTTTGTAAAAAGTTTTTTATTTACCTTTTTAACTTTTTATTTGTAAACAATAAATTACAAGTTCTATTTATATCTTTATATTGTATTATTTTTTATAACAATAAGAATATTTGACTTATTTAGCCAAACAGATTGAAATGCTTTTTTAAAATTAAAAAGTACTTTATCACACACTATTCAAACACTAGTTAAAAAGCTTTAGCTTATGTTTATCTTTTTCTACTGCTTAAAAAAAAAAACACAAGCTATCCTAAACGAGCCTTAACTTTTATAACAGACTCACTTGACATATCGGTTTTTTTTTTATAGATTTTTTTAATTTTCATGAGATTTTTATCATAATTAATTATCAGAAGCTTGCATCGACGCCATGAGGGCCTCCTATAATTTCAATTGCTTATCTTATGTATGGCAAAAGTGGTTTACACTATTTTTTTAGTTATAAATAGTGTAAAACTCTCACATATTATAATAACAATTAAAAAAAATGGCTACAGTATAAAGCTCTTACATATTACAGTAAAAACAGTTCTAACTAACTGTTCTTATTACCCTATCAAATACCCTATTGATGTTTAAAATTTGTCACATCAATTGATTTTAAAAAAGTACATCCTCTCCTTGAAATATGAGAATTAAATAGCAATGTAAATGGTCGGGCTTTTTAAATATTATACCAATAGTACATTTGTAACAGAAATGTCAAAAACTTACGGATTTCAACCCTTTGTTTGGTAGTTGGTTCCAATCAATAAATAGTGTAAAGTTTTATACAATTATAATAAAAAAATAAAAAAGTTATTATAATATATAGCTCTCATATGCTAAAGTTTTTAAACCAATATTTTTAGTTCTCAATTGCTCTTCTAAACACCTTATTAGTTTATACATCCGCCTAAGTCAGACTATCCAAAAAATAGTTTTACTAGATTATCCTTTATTAACGAATCACGTATGCCTCACTTGATAGAAGTCGTCAATTTTTTAACCTTTTTGTTTCAAACATACCATTAACTTAACATCTAAAAAATTCAAGGATTATAAGTGTGTTGATTGCAAGTTTAAAGACCAAAAGAGACAACTGTTATTTCTCAAGAGTCAAAAATAAAATAAACCCACATTAAAAGTTAGAATGAAAATTGAGACCTTTAATACTATTTTTGAAATTCTTTTTTAAAACTCTTGATTCCGACTAAAAAGATTTTTTAAAGGTGATTTAGTATTCTTAAGGTGGATTTCATGTAATACTTTTCATGCAAGACTTCCTTCTACTCTTTTTCAAGACCTTAAATGGAAAATGTCTCATATATTTGAATTTAGTCAAAATATATCAAAATAATAAAATATAAAATACAAATAATTTCGGATAATATTTAAGTTGAAAAAACAAAGCCCCATCAAAAATGCATTTTTTCAGACCCTATGGTAGAAATCTCTCTCTATAGACGATATAAGATTTCATGCAAGACAGGTTGATGTACCTGTGTGATTGAATATTCAAGATGTAAGGCTAGGAAATGGACAAAAACAAGACTTGCTCTACCACACCACGGCACGTCAAAGGTACAAATGTATCACGCATGTAGATTATCGTGTCCCATAGCTATTTTTTCTTTGAGACTTTATTCTAACGAGAGAGACCCTTTCATTAGAGCACAAAGCAAAGCATGGCTAGAGTTGACGAATACTTCTCAGCTGCACAATCATGATCTTCACCCTAGAACATCAGGACCCTCAATTTCTTAGCATTAGGGTATATCGTAGAATGGTAATAACCGTTGGTTAAAACTATTTTTACTATAGTATATAAAAACTTTAAAATATAATAATTTTTTTATTGTTATCTTAGCATATAAAAGCTTTACACCATTTAAAAAATATTAAGAGCACCACCTACCAAACACTAATCCATTATATATAATATTCTCCCAGAAAAAAAAAAAAAAAAAGAAACGACCCCAGCTGGTTCAGTCCTTTGCGTAGGTTCAACAAAAGAAAGGATTTGTCGGTGGGACACGTGCTCAAGGTCGAGGAAGAAAACGACATGTTATAAGATCGTGTCTCAATGAATGATGGTAATAAGAATGTTAAAGCAGAGGGAGGAAAAAAAAAAAAAAAAGAAAGAAAGAGAGAGAGAGAAGCTAGACAAATGAATATGCGTTCTCACTCATGCTTCTCTCTGATAGGTAACTTTCATTACTAGTCCAGTTCCACCTCCACCGAAGAGGAAAGAAACGATAAATAATAGAAAAAAAAAAAAAAAAAACCAACGAAAACCATTGTAGTGCAGCCGATTCTGCTGGGGTATATATGGCAATTTGAGTCCGTTTTGAATCACAAAAGTCAAAGGGGAAGAGAGAGAAATTATTGGGTATGAAAAATGTCGGGAAGAAAAGGAAAGGAGTGAAATTATGGTGCATATTATTTTTATTTTTATTTTTTTAATTTACATGCTACTTATTACTTGATTTATTTTAAAAAGATTTATTCATCGAATTTTTATAAATTGATAATTAATTGTAAATAATAATATTTTGACACCTTGGATTTTTTTAATTTATCATCGGAAAAATGAAAACTTTTAATAGAATATTTAAAAGTACTGTATTAATGGAGCTTATTTTGAATGTTGATATTTGTTTTATTAGGGGGTGTTTGGCAAAGTGGTGGAGCCACCACTTAAAGATCTCACATGTTACAGTAACAATAAAAAAAATTGCTACAGTGTAAAGTTTTCATATGCTACAGTAAAAATAGTTCCCACCACCTTCTAAACACCCTATTAATTTCGCATTATAGACCTCCCATTTTTTATTTTAATATGATTTTAATAAAGTTTTGAATTCAGAAACATGCACGATGTTTTTGTGAAAAAAAAAAAAAAAAAGATTTTGAAAAAAAGGTGGGAGAAGTGATGAGAGATTGATGGATTCAGACCCGTTGACTTTAATAACTGTTTAGTGAAGTGGGGCTGTTTGCAAGGGGAAAAAAAAACTCTTGATGCGTGGTGGGGACAGGCTTATATTTGCATTGATGGTTGGAAATGGGTGTACAGTTTCCTACTCTTTATTGGGATTTATGAGAGTGGATTTTGTACACTGATTTACTCAAGTTTGCTGTAACATTCACTTCCACCCCCCAACAGGCCACACACACAATAATGCCTGCACAACTAGTGCTTTCCCTCATCCACCTTTTTTCTTTTTTCATTTTTTTCATTTTTTTCATTTTTCATTTTTCATTTTTGATTTTTCTCTCTCTCTTTCTCTCTCTAAACTATTTGCCAGAAAGCAAACGTAAAGGTGACGCCTCAGTAATCCATCAATTTCAATCAGTCCAATCTCCAGTCGTAGTAAGTACTACCGCTACTCACTTTTTAATTTCTTCAATTGCAACAAAACAAGTTCCTTTTACTCCTCTTCTCAATTGAATCAAAAACCCTCTTGGCTCAATTCAATTCATTCCTCAAAACCCACATTTTACTTTCTTTTGTAGCCCCTGTAGGTCTTTTTCTTTTGAACCCTTTTATAGACCATTTTTTAATTTTTTTTAATTTATTTTTAACTTTTGTTGGTCCCCAAAACCTAAGAACAAAACCAAAGCCAACCCTTCTCTCTTCCATTTAGGGTATTGAAATTGAAATTGAACAATCAGAAGAAGAATGAGAGACAGGGGCAAAGCAGTGGAAGACATGGCAGTAGACTACTCGACTTCTTCTCATGACTTGCCATGCAAGAAACACCCCTCTTCTTCTTCGGTCGGAATCTGCGCTTACTGCCTCAAAGATCGCCTGGTCAAGCTCGTCTGCTCAGACTGCGGCGAACAGCGCCTCTCCTCCTGCTCCTGCTCCGAGATCTCCTCCAACCGCAACTCCTGCACCGTCGAGGTCGGAAGCGTCGGTAGAGTCTCGTTCCTCATCGAGAACGACAACAGTAACAAGCTCAACAGAATCCAGAACAATAAATTAGACGAAAGTAACAATCACCACAACAACGACGACGATGCTCTGTTTCTTAGGAGGAGCAACAGCAGCTGTGCGGAGATCAAGAGACGAAACAACAGCAGCAGCAGCAGCAACAACAACAACGGGTTCTGGAGATTCGGCAAGTTGTTCAGAAAGAAGAAGGAAATCAAAGAAAATTACAGTAACAGAAGCGTATCTGGATTCGATGAGAAGAGCGAGATGTGGCTTGTTGATCATGTGGGTGTATCTAGATCGAGATCTCTCTGTAGTTTCCGAGGCGGCGGTGGCGGTGGTGGTGGTGGTTGGTTTGGGTCCGATGACGGCGCGAGGAGCTCGATCTCCGGCGCGAGAAGCTCGAGCGTGACGGCGTGTATGGTTCTGGACTCCGGAAGGAGAAGTGGGTTCAGCGAAACCGAGCCGAGAAAGAGTGGGTTTGATGGTGGCGAAAATATGATGAATAACAACAACAATAATAATAACAAGAGAGATTATTATTGTTATTCTGATGTGGGTTTGGCGTCCGATCAGTTCAACAATGGAGGAGGGAATAGAAGGGTTTTCTCTTTAAAGGAGAGTGATTACTTCAGTGGAATGGACGAGTCGGGATTCATCGACTTGAAGCTCGACTACTCGGCGGAGTCGAGGAAGGTGCAGCCGGATCATCAGTTTTGTTCCAATTCGGAGTCTGCATTTGGAAGCATGAGGGCTAGTAACGGTGAATTTCGCAATGGAGGGATTAATTACAAAGAGATGGGTGAAAGTGGGGTTTTTAGTAGAGGAGGATCTTGTAGGATTACAGTGAATGATAGAGGGTTAAAGAAAGGGAGGAGGAGCTTGAAGGGTGGTTGGAGATGGATATTCAGGCATCATTTGGGAAGTAGGCATCATGCAGTCAAGAAGGATGAAGATCTTATGTTCAAAACATGAAACATGAGAGGGTGCAAAAAAAACAAAAACAAAAACAAAAACAAAATGTAGTAGAGATATTAATAATGAAAGAAACAAGTTTGTTTGATTTTAGTATACGGCAATGAAAATGTGTTTGTTATCTTCTTTGCGTTGTTTTTTTTTTTTGTCTTACTTCCATTTGTAGCAGATTATTAGTCACACTTTCACTCGGCTTAATATTAGTCTCTACTCTTTTGTACTTATATGTTGATTGAGTAAATTTGGAGACATCATAGCTCATGGAGACAGAATGGCATTTTGCATGTTATTTCCAGATGTTCAATCTTGAGGTTTCTTTATTCATCTATGTTTGAATCGACAAATCCAAGCCGTTTGATTTTTTATTAAGTGCTTTGGGATACAATTCAGGGCAGGGTTGGCATGTATTTAATGGCGTATCATTTAAAAGTCAGATGGTCATGATCGGACCGGATCAAATTTTTAATATCCAACTGAAAGAGGACCCCAACATCCAAATTAATAAAGGGATAGAATTTGAGAGAATGGGTTGACAAGACATTTTGGGATTAGGAAGCTTCAAGATGAGGCGAGTAAATTAAACATCTGGCTTCTAAATAAAGCAACTTCGTAACAATAATGTTTGCTAATACTCATCTTCTCAACCAGATGGAGATAAGAGTGTAATTAATGAAACGCAGAGACAATTTTGATCAACTAATTATGTTGTGTTTGGAAGGTGGTGGGAACCGTTGGTTAGAATCATTTTTACTATAGCATATGAGAGCTTTACACAGTAACAGTTTTTTTTATTGTTACTGTAGCATGTGAGAGTTTTATACTGTTTATAACTGAGTTTGCGATTGGAACCAAGTTCTCACCATTATGTCAAACAGGGGTTAGTTGATGGGACATTTGAGTTCTTTATACACTTGTTTAACTTAATTATAATGTACCTTGGAAAGTTAGCTCTACATGTATTGGTTTTCTTGGCTGGATTACAATTAATCTACAACATAATGCTAAAAAAAGTTAAACTTGCATATCATCTATAATAATTTCACAGAATATTGTCCCTTTGCTTTAACAAAGTTAAAAACAAATCTTTTGCCCCAAAAAAAGAAAAAGAACAAGAAAAGTGAAACAAATAAAGCATGGTTTGGGGAGTTTTTACTTGCAAGGTTGTACAATGGTTTTTGGAATTGAGGAAAGATTATTCGCCATGGCTATTGGCATGACTTTGGCCTTTCAAGCGAGCCAAAACAAACAACACGTATACCAAGATTGTCCTAGTGAAGGAAAGCAACGTCACAAAAAGGGCACAGTCTTGGCGTCAAAATCTGTTGTCCTTCACATCCCAAATATATGTATTCGAGAGAAATAAGAAACCACACAACGAAGAAAACTTGGCTAGCCAACAAGTTGGCAAAAGGACTTTCTTGCCACGCAAATTTTGCTTCTATTTTCAAATACTAAACTAGTGACTTTTATTTTTTGGTATAGCCTTAGCCCTGTCGGTTTTGTGTAGTTCTAAAATACTTTGCTGAGAAGCATCAATAATGTTGAACGCTATACACTTGAAAAATCCCACAACACGAGATCTATAATTAAGATCTATTTTATGCTAATTATCGTGATGCTTAGTATAAACGGTCTCTTAAAGCATTTGTCATTTTTAAATGTTGGAACAATAGTAAAGTAAAGAAGTACACAAATCCAATAATTGAATTCCGTAGGATTAGATTTGTGAACTTCAATCTTATCCAATAAAGAAAGTCCTCGTACTAATTTTATTTTCTTAAAACATATAGAATCAAGCAATTCTCAGATGTAAACAGTCTCTTATAGACTAGAATTGCATAGTAGGATATACTATTTATATTTTTATAATTTTATGCTACCACTGAATTTTCATGCTATTTATTTTCTCAAATTTTCTCTACTATGCCGTTTGACATTTCAACTATGATTGAAGTTTTAAGTTTAAGAACTACAATATACGAGAGCTTTACACTGTAATAACCTTTAACATTTTACTATAGTTGCCAAGAGATTTATATTTTTCACAGCTAGAACTAATGAGTTGAAACTGAAATGTCAAACGGACATATATCAAGTTTAAAGTCTATAAAAAGAGAATAAGGAAAATGTCATATTTTTGAAACTTTTTAAAATAAATATTAGGTTTTAACAATATTTGTAGTAAATATTAGATTTACAATATAAACAACTTATTTACTATGTAAATAATAAATATTTACATTGTAAACAATAAGGTAAATACATTACTGATACTATAAATCTGTTTATTGTTCAAATACAAATTATTTACGCTACAAACAAAAGAGTACATAAATTATTTACATTTAGAAATATTTTTAAAACCTAACATTTACTACAATTAGTTTAAAAAAGTAACATTTTCTACCATTTTTGGTCTATTCTATAAATTTAAGCCTTTTGTGTTTAAAATATAAGTTAAAACTATATTTAAATCATCTACGATATAAAATTCTCACATACAACGTGTCTTTTGAATTCAAATTATTTTATCAAACAATGTACAATCTCTCTTTCCCACTGCCAATATAAAATCCTTGTCCTAGATATTTCCTAATCTAAAGTATTGCCGTTCTGGCCAAAAACCAGCAAGCAAGCAAGCAAAAGAGAATTATCACTTTCTACGTTAAATATGTAATTGGAAATGCTGCGGGAAAAAAAAATAAAAGGCGTGTTGGCCAAGTAGACAGGTATACGTATCAATCAAGTTTGGCATATTGTCTTGTTTGCCAAATGTCCCTATCTTGGCCCTAGTTCTATGTCTCCCATCTTTATAGTCTTTACTTTTCTTTGTCTTTTAAGATTTTTTGGGCACTGTTCTCCTGTGTCTTTACTTCTTTATCATTTACCTCTTTACCGTAGATTCTGCTGACCTGCTTCTTCCCCTTGTTTTTAAGTGCCGATCATCACTGATCACTGATCAGCGTGCTATGATAGACACAAATACGAACTGGGATCAAACATCATCTTTTCTGTGATATATGTTTTGCTTTTTTTGGGGCAAACTTAAAACACTGCTTTCAAACATTCGACAGTGACCCTGCAGAGCCCAAAATAGCAGGGAATGCATTTCAAACTGGAGCTGTACCTGAACCGATTGTGTGAAGTGTGAACCAGCCCATAGCTGTGAACTTTCCTTTTCGGCATCCCACCTTGAAGGTTTAAAAATCATACTTTTTTTTTTTTTTAACCGAAAAAGATATGCACCAGTCAGTATTTGTTTTTCAACTTTTAAATTGGTAAAAAAAAATAATGATAATTTTGATATGATTTAACAAAGCACATCATACCCTTTTAAAACTTCTAAATATATTCATTTTCCGACATAATTTTACAACACCAATGTTAAAACCCTAAAAATTTGTAAAATATTCAAACTCGTGAACACATCACACACTCTTAAATTGGTGCCGAAAATTCTTCTTCTGGCACGCTAGAACAACCCCCAATACTTAAATTGAAATAACTTGATTCAGAAATATTTGTTTTATTTTTAGTTTATCTTTTAAAAAAGCAATCATATA
This sequence comes from Artocarpus hirsutus, assembly GCA_946598075.1. NCBI lineage: Eukaryota > Viridiplantae > Streptophyta > Magnoliopsida > Rosales > Moraceae > Artocarpus > Artocarpus hirsutus. The sequence goes on from CAMOHE010055473.1 coordinate 29,365, forward strand.
CTTGAAGCAGTGAGAATTGGCCCAGATTGTTGCTCAATCTTTGGGGTGTTTGGAAGGATGATAGGAACCGGTGGTTAGAACCACTTTTATTGTAGTATATGAGAGCTTTAAACTGTAGTAATTTTTTTTATTGTTATTATAACATGTGAGAATTTTACACTGTTTATAACTGAATTTGTGGTAAGAACCGTGGTTCCCACCACTCAACCAAACAAGGGGTTACAATTCATGGGTGGTGGGAATAAAATCAACGGAGGAGCTGTCCATCTCAAACATGTGGGAGATTGAAGATCCATTTTTGCCCAATATAAATTGTTGGTTAACTACCTTTAACAAAAAATAATTGTTAGGTTAACTACCTAGCTAATAGGTAGGACGAATACGGGCAAATTTATTCTTTAACCAAAAGAGCTGGTTCAAACCTATATCTGAGTTCAAATTAATATTTGACTGTGCATTTATTTTTACAGAATTTAAATGTGCATCAGTTTGAAAATTAATAATTTTTTTTAGAAAATATCAATTATATTTTAATTAGTTAGTAAATATGATTTTAAAAACATATATTTATTTTTCTCATTTTACCTTTTTTCAATCACAACATTTTTTTAACCTTGTTTTATTTGTGCTTTTCCTCATCACTTTCTTCGGTCCCTCATCCCCTTTTACCACACGCCAGTTTCATCTATGGGCACCTCGTGACAGGGTACCCCAAAGGAATTCGTTCGACGGTGAGGTCGTGACGTCGATCAGTAGTGAACGATTGTGTGCGTGTGTGTGTGTATGTATATATATATATATATATATATATATATTCGAATTTAAGTACACTTGGTTAAATTTTACTATTTTTTATTTGATTGCACAAACAATTGATAATTCTTGAAGAAATAAATAAATACATATTTACAAAAATATCCTATATATTACAACAAGATAAAGAGTTCGAACTTTTCACTCTTAAATTCGAAAAAAAAAAAAACCATTCACGTTTTTGAGAATTAACACAGAGTCATTTTAAAAGTAACTAATATAAATAAGTCTAAATAAATAAAAAAAAGAGTAATTTACATTAATAACTTTTTAAATCTTTGTTAGGTGATATTTTGGTTTTTTTTTTTTTTAATTTTGGCAACACAACTCTTAAATTCTTAAAACTCTGACAATTAATAAACTTTTATTAAAATTAACCCAAAACCTAACAGAAACAGGCATGTGATCACATGACCTGTGAAACACCCGTTATTTTAACGGGTATGATTTTTGTAAAATCATATGAATAAAATATCACTTTAGTATTTTTACCAAGTATTTGTAGTAAATATTTAAAACCTACCTATCACTCATCACTTCTACCAACCTTGTCCCGCTACATTAACGCTCAATTAAGTAGCCTCCTTCTCATTTAGAGACATAAAATTAATTCACCTCAACTACTTATAGACATAGAATTAATTCACCTAAACTACCAGGAGACATTGATATATTTTCTCAACCACCTTTTTAATGCTTCCTTCATCTTCTTCCACAACTTGCCCCATTTGTCCCCTCAATTACATTGGCATTATTTGCTAAAAGTCTCCATGGGAGACATGAGAATATTTTCTTTTAATGCTCATTTGTTTCTTCCTATAACTTTCTCCATAAACCTACAATTATCTCCCGCTCTTCAATTATTTTTATGCCTATTTAGTCAACCATCACCACTCTCTTCTCTAGTTTCTTATTCTTTCTTTTCTCACTTCAATTTCTAACTAAAGACACAAGGCATAAAGCTGTCTTTTTAGCCAAGTAACGATAATTTTCAGCCATGTTTGAAGCCGCTTTGGAGTCAATTCAAGCTTGATTTTTAACCCAAACTTTGATGTTTTTCAAAGGAGTTTTGAGGTAAGTTTTCTTTAATTCAAACTTGGCTTTAGTATGTATTTTCTTCATATTTAAAACATGTTTTCCTCATTATTTGCAAAAAAGGCTAGAGATATAGTTTGATGATGATTTTGGTATAAAAATCATGAGAATATATTTATTATGATTATATAATATATGCTGTCTATTTTGGAATGGTTTTGAAATTTTAAATAAGAATAATATGCTTTGGGTTTAAGAAAAACTTAACATTGCATAAACCTTGTATTATCTCTATGGGCAGTAGCTCTTTCTTGAAATTCTGGGATTAGATGAAAATGAATTTTGTAAATTGGTTTACATATTTTAAAAGTAGACATTCTAAGCTTTCCAACGAGCTATCATGAGCCTAAATTGGAGTTATATTTTATTTTCTATGAATTTTTCAATTCTCGGGTTAGAAACTAGTAAACCTACCAGTAGCAGTATATCACCCGTCTACATTAAGTAAACCACCCAATAACCCATGTGCTAATTGTAGATAGTGAACCCAACTTTGTTCACCTTCTAATTCCTGAATGTCTTGCAACCTTTCCAAGACCATTCTAAGTAATTTATGAATCTTATTAGAAACTAAAATATATAGATTTATACTTAATTCATTTATGGATGTGGTTATATGTTATGCTTTAGTTTTAATTGCCCTTATGCACACCTTAGGATCAATGGTGTGTGGAGCTTATGTTAATTAAATTTCCGAGATTAAGAGATTGTTGAGAAGCTTGGAAGGTAGGGATTCTATTACTCATCTTTTATAAGGTTTTTATGGAATTAAAATTGATTGTTTTACCACAAGATATATGTATCTATATTGAACTGCTATTATATGAGAATCACATATGAAACTATGACATGAACTCGCCCTATATTGATTAGCGAGGAACATAATGAATTAACATATGTTGTTATAAGTTGGAAAGCATGGTTAGGAAAATTGATTCTATAAATAATGATGAAACATTGAGAAATTATGAGACGTGAAGAGAACGACGGTTACGTTTTTGGGCACGAATACTCTAAAAGGTAAAATTGGGGGAAGGTGATGACGCTTCCTTGGGTCGAAAGTCCCAGAACATACTGTACAGAAATCAAGTTGTTGAGGACTCGGGGCTTGATGTCCCCTCACCGGAATACCCTCGGAATGTTTGGAGGGTGGCCAAACACGCCCAATTGGATTTCGATAAGTGGAGTGTTATTTTATTTAATGTGGATACCTAGGAATAATGATGAATTGTAATATTTATATATGTGTATAAGTGTGAAACTTGGTAATGGTTAACTATGGTATTCACGGGATATGATCATAATAAACCTCATAATCTGGTCTATGATGTAAATTAACTAACCATACAGTTTTAATGTGGTAATAAATAAAACCTTAAGGTAAGTAATGATTTTTCCTACTGGGCATGTCGATGCTCATCCCTATCATATTTACATCTCTCAGGTGAAACTCAGTGCAACCTATCTGACGAGGAATAGGCAACAACACTGTTGATTTCGTGTTGGAAGATCTTTGTTTAATTGTAACTCGTCTAGATTATGTAAGATTCGTATTTCTTTTGTGATGGCTGTGTTCAGTTATTGAGGAATTGTACTATGGTGATGATGACTGTATTCTAAATGTGCTATACTAAAAATTGTGGTTTGTATTTTAAATAATTATTTTTATTTTTATTTTTGTTTAAAAACACATGGACACTGTTTAATAGATTTAAATAATATTGAATCTAAATTTATTTTTATTTATTCAATACTACTAACCCCATGTAAAGGCGTTACAACCTGATTTTGAAGGACGTAAGAGTAACATCACCTACTTTGTATTTTTATACAGTTAAAAACAAAACAAGCTAGAAAAAAAGAAATACTCTAGTGTGGTCATCTTCTCCGGGGAGGCCAGTGAGGAAGACTGTTGCCGTCATTGATTGCAGCTTCGTCGCGAGCACTAGAGCTCCGAGGATGGCTTCGTCATCTTTTCCGGCGGGTCGGTGAGGGAAATACTGTTGCCTTTTTCTCTCTACGTTGACATAAGAAGACCTATGTACATCGGAAATACTGAACTTAAATGTATATGATTGCACACGTTAGCAGAAAATGGTATACGAAGAAAAAGGAAAAGGCATTGTTCCCAAGTATCTGCATGTAGTATTTTATACTTGGAGAGGCAAGGGTGAGCATAGCCATTACTTCAAAACTACCTAAAGAGTCACTACTTTTTTTGTTTGATCCTCTGCTGCTGTTTTAGTCTTTTCTTTGGACTTCGTGATTTCAGATGGGCAACATATACAAATAACAATTATATTTAGGCTACCATAGCTATGGTCGGCAGCTCTGCCCCATCTAGACGTCTCCGTCATTGTTAGACCTTGTCGTTTTGCGCTCACTAACCATGAGCCTTGTTCTCCTAAACGATCTTGCCTCCTCCCTCGACGATGGGTGTGGTCCATGCAGGTGATAGGTTCTACACTAGTTGTGGATCAACCCATTGTTTTAGAGCTGTTCCGGCGAGGCTGAGAGGCCCAAATTGAAGACCTTTAAATCTATATTATTCTCGTCCAAGATTGAGTTGTCTTTGCACGTGACGCCGTGGATGGAGAGAATTTGGTTTCGATGGCAGTGTAGGGCTTCAAGGTCAGATTTGGGTTCATATCGTTGGGGGATGGTCCAAAGATTGAGTTGTCTTTGCACGTGACGCCGTGGATGGAGAGAATTTGGTTTCGATGGCAGTGTAGGGCTTCAAGGTCAGATTTGGGTTCATATCGTTGGGGGATGGTCCAAAGATTGAGTTGTCTTTGCACGTGACGCCGTGGATGGAGAGAATTTGGTTTCGATGGCAGTGTAGGGCTTCAAGGTCAGATTTGGGTTCATATCGTTGGGGGATGGTCCAAAGATTGAGTTGTCTTTGCACGTGACGCCGTGGATGGAGAGAATTTGGTTTCGATGGCAGTGTAGGGCTTCAAGGTCAGATTTGGGTTCATATC
>CAMOHE010055476.1:5446-54828 GCA_946598075.1 Artocarpus hirsutus
TCAAAAATGATGATAAGTTTAAAGTAATTTTTTTTCTAAAAGAGTTTTCAACTTGCCCTAAATTTATAATTTTTTATGCTCTAGGGTTATGTATGCCTACAGTTATATTCTTGATGATGACATAAATGTTGTTGCATATTTCCTTATTTTTATAACATTTATGATGCTATGATAATTACATATGTAGTATTTTTATTATAATGGCATTAAGTAATTGGATAATATAAAATGTCTAAGAGAATAATGTGAAAATTAATATTTTTAGGTTATGGAAGTAATTAGTTTTGTTATACATAAGTAATTATATATTATAATTATTTTATATTATATTATAATATTATATTATATTATAAGTTTGTATATATATTAATATAACTTATGTATATAAGAAAAGAAGAAGAAACGGCAGATTGCCGTGAGGAAAAAAAAATAAATTTGAAATATTTAAAAAAAAAAATTTACATCATGTTCGAGAATTTCGAAAGAAGAACAAGAAATCGTTCTATCGAGAAAGAATTATAAAAGCAATTTTCTCTATTGGATGATCTTGGGACATGTTTATTAAATTGTGTCTAAATTTAAGTAGTCTATTTTATCAATAATGATAACAATGATGAAAGTAATGATTATTATAACGTCTGTAAGGAGGCGTTACATATATATATATATATGTATGTATATATAATATGCAATTCGACAACCATATAAACTGTCACCGTTCTCTTTTTTATGGCATGCAAGTACGTACAATACAAATTCAATCTCCCATGACACGTTTTAATTATTTGGTACATAAATACACACAGACACGCGCTAACTTCTTGTAAGTGTGACCCATTTTTGTAGGCTTCTTCTTGAAATTGAATTACTGACAAACTGTTTTAAATTGAAAAGACAAATTTAAATGTTATAATATATAAAAATTTTATGCTATAATTATATTTTACTTAAAACTATAAACGATTCGAGAATTGGCGTGCCAAATTGAAGGTAAAGCTTATAAACAAACATAAGTAGTTTAACCAACAATTATTCAATTTGTAAAGTTTATTGTTCACAAAATTATGAATTTATGTAATTTTATCCTACTAAGTACATAAAATATTAGTCAACTACAAATACAAGTTTTTTTGAAAATTCTTATTGATATTTTAAGAAATTTCAAAATATTAGTCTGCTACAAGCACAAGTGTTTTTTTTTTGGAAAAAATGGAAAAAAAAAAAAAAAACCTATAAGAAATTTTTCTAAAAGTTTCAACTCGCCCATATACTTCACCCATTGCGGTAGAAATTATTAAAAAACTCACGACCTTGTCTAGAAAATGAACGGTCTTAAAAGACCGCAAAAATTACTGAGCGTTAGTCCACAATTATTTGTACTTGTAGCAAATAATTTAGGAATACCTACAGAATATTTCAGATGAGATTATGATTAATTAATTCCATCATTTGTCAGATTCACCGAATTGATAATCTCAGCCACATAGATTATGATTAATTAATTCCATCATTTGTCAGATTTACCGAATTGATAATCTCAGCCACATCTCCACCATTCCTTTTTGAAAATTGTCTTTGGTAACATGTAATCAAGATTAGTGGGAGACAATTCCAAAGCTGAAACGACAGCGACATTTGTTTTATATATAATATTGTCACCAAGAATTTCCTTTTTTTTCTTTAATTAATTATGCTTTCACTGTCTTCAGTTTTTCCTACTTTCGCTTGCCACAGCCGCGCTTTTGTGGGCTTTTTGGTTCTTTCTTGTTAAAACATCCCTCTTATTACCATGAGCCAAAAGAGGGAGAAAAGAAAAATGGAGAGCATAGATTCAAAGCCTTATCGTTTAAGGGAGAAAGAAAACGAGTATAAATATAAAATTTCCTCCTGTGGTGGCTGGGAATTTCTAATTTCAAAAGGTAAAACTTTAAGAAGACTTTTTGATAACAACTTTAATACGTGGTGCATGATTTAAAAGCGTTAAACTTAGTCAAGATTTTTTTTTTTTTTTTGTAAATTATTTGACAACTGGAAAATATATATTTGCTGTGGATCTTTTTCAATTCCTATTAGAGAAATTACTAAGCTTTATGAAGGGAAAAAAAAAAAAAAGCTTTTTAATAAAGTTGATGGAGTCGAATGGATTCAAAGCAAGTGAATATATTGACCAGAGATTAGTTGTTCGGATTTTTTTGTTTATTCTGCTTTGGACAACGTATAATTTGTATATGATTGATTGATATATTCTTTTTTTTTTTTGAATTATTTAATGTATGTTTAATCTGGTCATTTTGTGCACTTTCATGCTGGTGTCTAAGGTCAACTAATACCACTTTAGTCTTTATCTTCTCCATTGCCCTTTTCTGAAAACTTTTTTTTCCCCTTCTTCCTATTGTTCTTTAATGATAATTGATAGATTTAATACCGATTTAATTCCATGCCATAATTATACTTATGGTCCTAATTTATGATTAGGATTTAATTAAAGACACCTTGAATTGTAGTCACAACTACTTAATTCCGGTACTCATCCGCAGCTTCTGTTCTTTGTCAGGGGGAACTAACTAGTAAGTCCAGAAAGAACACTCTTCCCAAGCTCCTTGAATAAAACCCAGTTGCGTATTGGTATTTGCCATTTGGTAATAAATGAATTAATTATAACTACCAGAAAAAAATAAATAGATTTTTGGAGAAAACCCAAACAGTGTTTTACCCAAGTAAGTAATGTCCCACAGAGTCACACGATTATTCTATAAATTGTAAGAGAGAGAGCCCATAAAAGTCCAAAAAGGTAGGCTTTTGAACAAATTCACAGACAAAAAGTCGGGTAATAGGTAGGTCCCACTCCTCCTTAAATGTACTAGTACTTGGGTTTGTCACAGTGCATTTTTTCAGTGGGACCCATCTCTGTAAAATCCACAATTCTACACACCACCACCACAATGGTCATCTCATTGTGGATATAATAAACTTCGCTTCAAAGGCCTCTGTTTCTCTCTGATTTGTGTTCTCTCTCTCACTCCTTAAGCATAACGCCAAGAAAACTCTCTCTCTCTCTCTCTCTCTATATCCTTCCTTGTTGTTTCATAGCTACTTTACTTTCCTCTGTAAAATAATAAATAAATAGATAAAAAGCTCGTTCATTTTTCTTTTCTGTGTCTCTGTGAGGGATGATCGGAGCAGTCTCATTGCGTTAGATATTTATATGTACATATATAATATAGATGGGTTCGTGTGTGTCTTCTCTACATAGAGGCTCTGTTTCAGCCATGAAGCTCAGGTTGTCGTTTGGATCCAAAAACGACAAGCTGGAGATTCCACCTTCGCCAGTCAACGAAAAACCACCCGCCGGGCGGATCAAGGACGTTGCTCTCACCTCTTGGTCTCCATCTCCCTCCTCCAAGTCTTTTGCAGATTATGGTACCAAGCTAACTCTCTATTCTTTTTACTATTCTGATCTTATAACAGGGAAAAAACAAAGGAAAACAAAAAAGTTTTCTTTTTTGTATTTTGTCTTACTATAAGAAGAAAAAAAAAAAGATATTTGGATAGTATTTATTCATATTTATGATGGAAATTACTTGAATTGTTGAAGATTCTTTTTCATTTCAACTTCTGAAGTCTGATTTCTGTAGTTTATAGTCGGATGGTTGGTTTTCTTGTCGTTTATGTTCCACAAAATTGTGTCTTTGTTGGTATGATATGATGATTACTTTTTTTATTTGGAGATGAATATAATGATTACTCTTGGGAATCTCGATATATTATTTATGATTATTTTGGGGATTTTTGTAAATAATTGTGTTTGACCCTAGCTCTGAAAGGCCGTCTATTTCTTTATGTTATGAAATTTTTAATTTTTTAATTTCTCCTTCCAATTCTTGATGATTTCACTTTTCTGTTACAAAAAGCATATATATATTTATAAGGTAAAGATTTTGTGTATTTGGTTTGTTGTACCAAACATAAATTTCTCTGGCTCTCTGGAAAGAAGTGCATTTGACTGAGATTTTCAGAAATTCTTTGGAGTTTCGTGTGTGATTTATGAGTTTGATAAGAAGTTGGCAAGTGTCATTTCTAAAAATTAATGGACCCCAATGGTAAAAACAAATAAAAATTAAAATAAAAGGGGGGCGCTAGTATATCATTTTTTTTTCTAGCATGTTCTGCAAAAGTAGGTGATGGTGGTTCTTCCACTATAATACCCATTCTGTAGATTATGCTCATGTCATTGTTGAAAATGGTCTTGAATATTTTAACCTTTTTAGCGCCTCTTGGCAGTTTTTGAAGTTTGGTATCCAAGACTTTTTCCAGGACTTGAATATCAGAGATGGCCAGAATATTGGTGTTATCAATTATCTTAGCCTTAAATCACAGCGTAGAAATTTTGGGTATTGGGAGAAAAGATGACCAATTATTGAATATGAACGACTTATTTTGTTTTTATATGGCCCTTGCCTTGCTTTTAACTAAGAAAAGATTTATCTTTTTGTGGGGCCAGTACTAGTTTTGCTTGCATTATGGTTGGGGCAAAGCACGTCTTGTGGTGGATGGCTGTGACTTTTTTGGATCATGGTAAAGGCTTGTGTGATGGATGGACCACATGGTTGTGTACTCATATATCGTGGGACCCTAAGATTTTTATGACTTTTGTGGGAAGAAATGAAGTAGGTATGAACATTAGGCATTACTTGAAGTTAGGTTTCTTTAGCTATGTCTTCCTCAATTTGGAATTAATTGGCATTGACACTTGCCGACCGGTTCCTCTTGCATGTGATTTTGAGAAATAACCTAAGTTAATCCCCGCGTCCAATTTCATTAAGAGTAGTTTGAAGATTTTACAGTTGTAAACTTCGGTTGTCCTAGTTTTTCCTCTACATGTGGTGCTAAATTAGGGTTGATAGTCAGAGTTGTCAGAGAAAACATGGAGAGTTGAGTTGAGTGGTGTGCGATTTTCTTTTGTAAACTTCTTCTTTATCATAATGAATTTTCTACAGCAGTTGAAAGTGGACATACTCTTACATGCTATAGATTCTGTATCTAGTTTTTGGCTTATTTTCTTCTTGTGTTTTTGCTTGCTCTTGGTAGAATTAGATTTTTTTCCTTTTTGTAATAATGGCAATTCTTTTTCTCTCTAATTTATAATTTTGATTGAAATTATGGAAATATAAGCCTGTTTTGTCACACTTAGTTTCCCTTTGATCTCATACTATATGCTTTGTTCCATCACCATCACAGGTGGTAAAGAGGAAGCCTTCTTTGATTCCCAGCCTTGGTTTGAATCTGACTGTGAAGATTTTTATAGTGTCAATGGTGGTAAGCATATATTCGAATGTCTTGATCCATCTTGTCTTGCAGCACAGCAATGCTACTGTTTTTCCACGCTTTTCTTTAAATTCTAGTGTTGCTTTGATAAATGATCTAATAGCGTGAGAAAAAGTTCGAAACATGGTATTTGTGGTGGCAAATAAAGGAGAAAATTTAGTTTCAAATTAAACCATCGTGCTTTCTTTCTCTTCCTATCTGGGTATAAATTTGGAATCCTGAGTTCGAATCTCACAATAAAGACGTTCGGTTTTTTTCAACTAATAAAGCTTATGGACCCTTTTATTGGTCTTTAAAAGTTTTTAAAAAACTGGTACTCTTTATGCTTTTTTTGGTGTTTTTTAAAAAAGTAGTACTCCTTAGGCTTTTTTTGGTATTTTCTCTACTTAAACAAATTTTTGTTGGACCCCTTTTATATCGATCTATTTGCAGTTTTGAACTTTTTGCTACAGTGTTTTTGTTCAATCTTCTATTCAAACCCACAAACAAAACGAGAATAACTCTGTATGTCTCATGCAGATTTTACCCCATCTCGTGGTAACACTCCGGTCCATGAACGCTTCTCCATTGGGTCCTCTAATGTCAGCAATGCCCCTTTTGAAGTCAGGACTCCTGGCGTCATGCCTGTGCCGTTTCCAACAGAGAAGAAAAAGAGACTGCTCGAACTTTTCAAGGAGAGCGTCAGAGACGGAGAAGAAGAACTAGAAGCTAACAACCAAACCTCAGGCGGCAACACCACGACCAATGGGAGACCAGAGGTAAAACAAGCCACTCTTGACCTCCCTCCAAAGTCCACTCGCAGCACCCCTTTTATCTCCGGGCCTAATTCCGCGTGCAGTAGTGAAAGGACACCTAATAATGGAGATGCTGTAAATCATCATAACGATCACAAACTGATGAGGTCTGCGCAATGCTGTCTTCCAAGCTTGGTTTCTTGCCGTAGCTTTAGCGACAGGAAGAAGAGAATGAGCCCTGCCATTGCTGTAAATGACAGACCTTGATTCTGAAACCTCTTGTGTAATGTAGATGAAAAAAAAAAAAGCCGGTGGGTCACAGAATTTTGGCACTTCATAAGGTTTTAAACTAGTTCTTTGATGCTCATCAACCTTTATACCTCTACCGGATCATGTAAAGTCTTAATTAAAAGATCTCTTTGCCAAGGATATACACTTTGTGAAAATTTTGGCGTTCTTATGCATGTAAGAAGTGGTGGGAGATGGTTTACATGAAATAATACCATCGTTTTTCATCTAAAGTTGTAATTGTTTATCTTGCGATGAAGAGTGCTTAGTATGATCCAATTTTTTCTACATTGTTAGTTGGGATCTCTCACGCGCTTTTGCATGCAAGAAGTTTTCAATTGCGTCGTTACTAATTAGAAATGTTGTTTGTTATCATGATGGAATAAGAACGCTCATCTCTTTTAATGGAGTAAGTGGAAGGAATGAGAGAACCAGGGTGTTTGAAAGTTGGGTTTGAACTCTAAAGGTTCAACCGTAAATATTGTAAAGCACTTTAATGATATAGTGTAAAACTTTCGCCCCTAAATGTGAAGCTATTGGCAAAAGGATTTTAGGATGGTTTTTTGTTGAAGAGAAAATAGCAAGAATAGATTTTTAGGAGATCTTAACTTATTCAAATAACTTCAATTTTAATTTCTCAGGTATGAAGAGACTAAAGATGTGAATTCAAACTAAATACGATAATAGGGAAAAAAAATAAAACACAACAAAAAGAATCTGCAACCTTTCCTCGCATAAATTATACATCTTTTGTTTTTCCTTTTCCTTTCTGTTTTCTGTTTTCTGTTTCTTTTCTTTCTTACCAAAGGCAGCCTAAACTTTGAATTTCATTACTTTATATTTTTATTAGTTTTCCTTCGGTAATGTCTTCTTTTCGTATGTTCCGTGAGAAATCCCTCTAGAGTTTCATACAGAGTCATTTACGTAACTGTCCAAATATAACACCTTAAATCTAAAATTGTCTACATATTCCTTTAATTGCAATATTATCGTAAATAAAAGTAATACTAAGTGTTTAAAATAGGAAATACAATAAAAAGAATCAATACAAAATAGAAACAAAATATTCTATTTGTATTGTTTTCCTTTTTAAAGATAGGGGTCACAGGCTTCATTATTATCATAATTACACCTTCATTCTCTTTGAAAAAAGGAAACAATTGAAGTAAAATAAAATAGAAACAAACGAATTAAAAAAGGAAACACTGATTCGAAATCATAATATATTAATTTCTATTATTCATTACATAGAAACTCTATGAAACAACCTCTTCCCATTCATAAAATCTGTCTAAAAAACATCATTATCAAAATGAAAATAAAAATTATCATGAAGAAACAAAGCAAACATGCAATTGTAATTATTCATAATTTCATAGTTTCATTACTTTAAAGAAGGCGTCACTATCAAATGGAATAAAAATAGTATAAAACTTAAAAAAAAGAATGATTTCCTTATCTGGGAGTGGAGAAAGATTTCCATCCAAGCTCCACTATCAGCAAATAAACAAGTTTTAAAGTCTGTTAAAAAGTTTTTATTGTCAAAATGAGTATTAAAATTATAATAAACAAGTAAAGCAACTTGTAACTTATAAAATTAATCATAATTTCATTACTGTAAAGAAGTTATTATCAAAAAGAATATAGTATAAAAATCATAATTTTTAGTCCATCAAAACATATTCAATATAAAACAAAATTGAATATTTCTGATTATGATAACGATTCTAGCAAAAAAAAAAATAAAAAATCTAAAACTTGTGGAAAAGTGAATAGAATAACAAACTAAGTAAAAGTATGCAAATGATGTACAATGCAAAAACAAAGTTAACCTGGGTAAATGATATGGATACACAGAATCACCAAAATCACCTGCAAAAAGCTACACAAAAATGCATGGAATCATCAAAGAAAGATGTCAAAACAAATGCTTAAAAACTGATATAAACGCCAAGATGAAGAATGCAACGAAAACTCAAAAATAGAAAATGAGGGGAAAATGAAATAGCACATGATTCTATCGTCACTCAATCAATTGATTACACCATTAAATGTCATGAAAATAAGGCAATGGATAGAATAAAGCAATCAGATATCCACAAAATGAGGTAAATGTGGGAAATGACAAAGTTGATTCTAACCAACTTTTCAATTAAGAACAGTATAAAACTCTCACATGTTATAATGTTCACAGTTTTAACTAATGGTTCTAACCATCATGTCAAATATTATATACTTGCACAAAGTAAATACTAAACCAAAACGTAAACAATTATGGAAACAAAAAAATGAGCTCACAATGTATAATGGACATAGTGTGTAATTGCTTCTTTCGGATATGCACTTACAGCAAGAAAAGAGTTGAGGAAGATATTTTTGCCTGAAAATTAGAAAATCATTCCCTTTTAATTTGCCTCTTTAGTTGGGTCCTTCTCTTAAAATCTCGTTGCCTTAGTTTGATATAGAATAAAAAGAAACTAAGGATTTGAAACGTTAAAGAAGGAGGTTTTTTATTGGGGTATTCGCATTAATCGATAATGTATGTTTTTGAACTTTATCTAATTAAAATCATGTAATAAAAAAAATACAAATTTGATAAGTGTAATAGGGGTCTAACAATTCAAAATAGAGCACTACCAATAGAGAATATATATTTTTTTATATAAATTTTCATGTATACCCTACTATATACTATGCCGTTTAAGAAAGTGTATAAATCTAGGAGCTAGACAAAGAGAAATGGACCCTATTAGATAATAGAACGAACATGCACTACAAACACTCAATTTTTTTTTTCCCCTCTTTATTTATTTATAAGAGCCACTCGTCTAGATATGCTTCTTAAGGCGACCATGTTCCAAACAGTGTGAAAAGCAGAAGTCCACCAAAAAGGGACAAAACCCACAATAGAACAATAGGTGAGTGGTGACACTGTTGGTTCCTGCTAAAGTGCACATATGCAATTATTCCAATACCGTTTTGTGACGTACAGTTGTTTGTATTAATGCCATTGAAGTTCAAAATACTAGTGTGCCCTCGTCCAACGCTTTAAAAGAAATCTACTAAATGATAAGAAAACCTGGTCCATACTTTATCTACCATCTAAGGAGTCTGGAAGTCACAATAGCCCAAACTATATTTTTCAAACCTATTTAGAGATATAATTATAGCCTCACTGCAAACAACAGAAATCTCCCTTAATGATTATAGGAGAGAAAGGCATGGCTGGTTATCCTCTTACCATAGTTCATTTTAAATGATTTTAAATGAGTACTTTTGGGCATACATTGAGGATAACTATATTCGACAGAGATGGTTTTCGATTTTATGATGTACTTTAGTTTTAACCATTCTAGCCAACTTTGCACGTTTTTCTTTTACAAAACTCAATTCTACATATAGATAGTAACCACTAACTATTTGTGCCGTGAGCACTATTAATCACTTAATACAAGTGATAAGTTCTCTAAACAATTAACACAAGTGCTCTGGGCACTTATGAATACTATATATTGTATACTTAATTAATTAGCCCATAATGCTATTATTTTAGCCGGTTATGGTTTTTTGGCTAAATGCTTTGTGATGACAAAGCATATAACAAATATAGAAAACGTTTGGGTCTCTGGTCCTCTCATTCTCGTTTTTGTTTTGCACCATTATTGCTGAGTTTGAGGAAGGGTAAGAAGCTTGTAAACCCGTAGAACAAAGGAAAGCAGCAAGCTACCATACGGACTACACAGTGAATGTCAATGGCGGGAGATAATTTTCGATCAAGTTTCCGCTTTATGATCTTGTATGCTTATTATTTATTGCATATCTAGATCATATTAAGTCTGACACTAACATCAATTTTTTTGATGTGCGGTGACCATTACTCAAGGGTGATTTGCGCGCTGAAAATGCAATTTCCTTTTGGACCAATATATTTGTTTGATTAGCAAATAGCAACTCAAAAGGCTTAGAAAACGTGTAGTCTTTACACAAGCGTCAAATCAAATGGATGAAGAAAAGTAGTGAGAATCTTATAATAAGCATAATCAACTTCCCATTCGGCCATGTCACTCTTTGTTGCAAAGAAATTAGCCTTAACAGAACATTGCAAGTGATAAAAAAGGAAGATTCATCAAACAAAAAAAAGAGGCAAAAAAGAAGGGGCTTAGAGACCATCCTTTTGGAGATTTGGAGAGTCCAAATGTGAAACCAAATCGAGTCGTTGGCTTACATATTTAAAAATAAGACAAAAAAAATTCTCTTTTTGGCAAAAAAAGGTAATTTTTTAAGTAAGACCAAAAAAGATGCCCAAAGATAGATAAGAAAAAATGATTTTAACTAGACGTAGCAGTTTTTAAACTTGCACCAGGGATTCCCATGGAAGAATCTTCAGTCTTTGGCTCTCTCTATACGTTGTCGTTTCCTGTGGGACCAAGCTGAAATAAGGCAATTGTAACGTGGGCCCACGTCTTTTTGTCTAGATACATAATTAAAACCATCCTAATCCTAAGTGGTAGTCCAAGACGGTCCGCAGCATGGTCTTGAATATTTGCCAGTACCAGAATTTTGCAACAACAGAAAAAAATTTCTCTGTAATCATTTCCTGAAAAATTTCAGGATCAAGTGGATATATTGATTGATGGTAAGGAAGAACATGGTGTAAGAAAATGACACATGAAGAAGAAAGAATGGAAAGATAACTAAATGGTTTTTTCTTATCTTTTATTCAAAAGATATGTACAGGATATATATGCATTTACAAATGTCAATTTCTGCTTTATCTAAGCCTGATAACGAGTGATCTATGCATGTATGGTGGGATCTTTTCTTTACTATCTTAGGAAAGTCAACTAAAGCATATATTATAGGTAATCAATTAGTAATATTGACAATCAATTACATATATTACAAGCAATATTTCTTAATACATGGCTCTCCAGTGGGACCCACATCCTTGCATTTCTCTAATCCTTGCCCATTGCCAAAAAGCCTCGCACTTTGTTACAACAATGTCTTAGCCAAGAAGAAGGCCACGCAAAAGGAAAAGCAGAAAATAAAAGAAACAGAACAGAAAACAGAAAAAGCTGACAGAAGCTAGCCCAATAACGAAAACAAAACAAAGTAGCTAGAAAGCAAAGCACGAAACTAATCATGACGATCATGATCAACAGGCGCGTTCCACTCCGATAAATCTATCGTGTCGTTTCCTCTCACTTCTTCTCTATATACAACGAGCTTCTCTCTCAAAATCTCAAACCCAATTCACTCACACATAAATAAAACCAACATCAAAAAAGCGCACAAATTTATGATATGGCTTTCCGAGTCCTCTTCAGTATGGCTGCTTGTGGGGTACTTCTGGCCTTGGTGTTGGTGGCGGTCCAACCCCATGGCGTGTATGGCTTTGGCCGTCCAGGTGGCTGGTTCGGTCTGAGAAAAGGCATCGTGGCTCCACCGGAGGCCGGAATATGCGCGGCCTCCGTTATCCCTTATGGCTACAAATGCCAGGAGATTGAAGTGAGACCAACTTCAATATAATAACAAACGGCCGCTCACCCTAAACTTCTTTTTCTTTCAATATGCTTTAATTTAATTTCTTTAGAATGCTAGTATACGCTCAGTCCCTTAACTAATTTTTCTGTCATTATTCTAATTATAGTGCTAAATGAGATGATGAAATTGGTAATGTTTATGACAGGTGACAACCCAAGATGGTTATATTCTGAACGTGCAAAGAATCTTAGAAGGCCGAACCGGCAGGGGTAGCGGCCAAAAGAAGCCGCCTGTCATGATCCAGCATGGGGTCCTAGTGGTAAGCCATGATGTGAAACATGAATTTCATTTCAATTGAACTTCAACATTACGTTACAATATCGTTCATCATATATTCGACTAGATCATTCTGTATTTCTGTGAGAAAAAAGGGGTTATTACTTATTATGGCGCTAATCGTGGCTATTTGAAAGCCTCATAATTTGTGGCACCACCAATAAATTCTTTTTGGCCATTATAGTGAAAAGTGGAAGGTTAAGTGGCGGTTAACATTTGTAACATTAAAGCATATATATGTATATATATATATTTTGGCGGTTAACATTTGTAACGCTGAAGCAGAAACACACACACACACACACACACACACATATATATATATATACACTTTGGCCAGTCAGTTAAGGCAGTTGACTTGAACTATAAAGTTATGGATAAAAGCTGACAATGAAGGCAGTTACTTGAAAAGTTACTGCTTGATTTGCGTCATTGGTAATGATTCTGAGGTAATTATCTGTCCGCCGTTACAACCCAAACGTTGAACAGTATCTATTATTACGTGAGTATATTTTCGAAGCAAAAAATAAATAAAGTTTTTCTTTTATTTTCTAGGAAATAACATTTACGGTCTTTTGTTTTGTAAGTCTGAATCACAACAAAAATTTAAAACCGTTAAGACTTTGTATTCGAATCTGTGAATCAAATAAGTTGTTAATAATTTATTTAAAAAGCTTATTCTACCGCCTTATATATAAACTATGAGTGTCTTGCTTTAGGCAAAAATATACCAATATTATTGCATTAATTTTACGGCCTACAAAAAGTTAAAAAAAAAAGAATATTTGGAAGGATAGATGTAATAAAGTACTCTTGGGCTAACACACTTTTAACTGTCACTTTCGTGTCATTAATTTATAAGATAATACCAAAGTGATAAAATTTTTTCATTAATAGTATTTATTATTATTATTATTATAAATGTGACAACAAAAAAAAAAAAACCGTGTTTTATCATACTATATGGTGATTACTTTTCTTTTGTATGCATAACTTAGGAACGAAGAAATTGCATGGTTGTATGTGGCTTAGTTTGT
Source organism: Artocarpus hirsutus (assembly GCA_946598075.1). Lineage (NCBI taxonomy): Eukaryota > Viridiplantae > Streptophyta > Magnoliopsida > Rosales > Moraceae > Artocarpus > Artocarpus hirsutus. Next base: position 18,654 of record CAMOHE010055476.1, read on the forward strand.
GTGGCGTTTGATTGAAGGGCTAATGTCTTACATATATATATATATATATTTATTTATATTATATGGTGGGTGCAGGATGGAATGACGTGGCTTTTAAATTCCCCAGAGGAAAATCTACCAATGATTTTGGCTGATAATGGCTTTGACGTGTGGATTGCTAACACCAGAGGGACCAGGTTTAGCCGCAGACACAAAACATTGGACCCAAGCCGACCGGTTCTTCTACTAATCCCTATATCTCTATTTTCTTCTTACTCTTATTATATCTTCTTGTCTTCCTCTGTTTATTTATTTTGTTTTGTTTTATTTGTCATGTTTTTTTTTTTTTTTTTTTTATGGCACTAGAGGTTCTGAACTTTTTGAATGCGTGACAATTTGATCCTGGAATTAGGTTTATGAGCAAGAATCTCTCTCAATTACATATTAGTTGCATTGGTAGTTCTTTTGTAGAACTCTATCAAAATTTGGATGGAAAATGTCACGTGTTTTGTCCACTCTCTACGCAAAAAAAAAAAAAAAAAAAAAAATATATATATATATATATATAAAATCAAGTTATTCTTTTTATTTTAGTTTTTAAATCATTAGGTAGTAGTAATAATAGATTATGAATTGGGTTTATATCTGACGTGACAGCGGTTTTGGAACTGGTCATGGGATGAACTGGTGACCTTTGACCTACCGGCCGTTTTCGACTTCGTGTATAGAGAAACCGGGCAGAAGATTGATTATGTGGGCCATTCTCTGGTGAGTATTCAGGCATTGCATTATAATCAGATTGATGCATTCCTACATTTATTCTTCTCTACAAAATGTAAAACATGGGTTGAATTGCCAGGGGACATTGATAGCTTTAGCATCCTTCTCAGAAGGAAGGCTAGTGAACCGGCTGAAATCAGCAGCCTTGTTGAGCCCAATTGCTTACTTGAGCCACATGAATACTGCTCTTGGAGTTGCTGCCGCCAAAGCCTTTGTTGGAGAGGTAAATTAAATTTTTTTTTTAATTGAATCTGGGGTGGGAGTATTTGATCTCTATATTTTTTATTAAGTCTGTTGTGTATTTACTGTTAGATTATACGTGCAACCACCCTTTGCTGAATAATTCAACAAAAGAGCATACCACTAATATCTGGTTTTTCTCACAGATCGCCACATTATTTGGGCTGGCAGAGTTTAATCCAAAAGGGTAAGATCAATAACTAAAACACCTCACATAGGTTAATTTATAAGTGTTTTAATTGATTCCTGTTTTAGTTCTGGGATTTTTTCACTAAATCTATGAGGTTAACGAATAATTCCAGGAAGCCCGTGGCTAACTTTCTCAAAGCCCTCTGTGCTTATCCAGGCGTTGACTGCTATGATTTACTTACTGCAGTTACTGGTACTAATAACTCAAATCTGTACTTTAAAGTTTAATGGGGTATCTTAAGGCTGTTGATCTGTCTTAAGAGCGACTATAATGCTAAATATTTGGTTTAATTAATTGATTCTAGGACATAATTGTTGTCTCAATTCCTCAACTGTTGGCCTCTTTCTAAAGAAAGAGCCTCAATCAACATCGACGAAGAACATGGTACACTTGGCTCAAAGTAAGTTCCTTTTCCCAACCACATCTCAAACTGTATCATGCATAATATGCCAGGACTATGGGAAAAAAATAAAACTAAAAAAAAAAATTGGTGATTAACTTTGCATATAAAATGAAACTTGAAGGCAAAATGAAATGTAATAATAATAATAAAAATTTTAAATAGAATGAAACAAAGATCTATGTAGCTTGGTTTGAGATTATGTTTTGATAAAACACAAAGAAGCAGAACACACAAAACACACAAGCAGATCGACCCACAATGGGCTACAGGAGGGATTGTGTTGCATTTACAAAAAGAATTACTTGCAAAATATTAGAAAAAATGGAAGAAGTCCAGAATTAAAAATATATTAACTTCTTAATATTATAGGCAAAGTGCAATAGTCTATCAATGCAGATTCTTTTCTTTATTTTTATTAAAGATATTACTTATAATACGTATTACGTGCAAAGAATTCGAGCATCCCATAATAATACCAAACTAGTCTATGAAAATTTATGATTATATAGTTATGAAAGTGGTTATATTGCAGCTGTGAGAGATGGGATTTTGTCAAAGTTCAATTACGGGAGACCAGACTACAATGTGTTGCACTACGGGGAAGCCAGTCCTCCTGTTTATAACCTCTCCAACATCCCTCACAACCTTCCTCTTTTCATTAGCTATGGCGGCCGGGACGCGCTTTCCGATGCACGAGATGTCGAGAATTTGCTTGATAGTCTCAAGCACCATGATGTGGACAAGATAACTGTTCAGTTCATTAAGGATTATGCTCACGCAGATTTCATTATGGGGGTGGACGCCAAGGACATTGTGTATAATGCGGTGGTGTTGTTTTTCAAGCATCAACACTGAAACCTCATCAAGGGAGGATCGGGTTATGGGCAACCAAAATAAGTCACTGCGAGATTAAGATGTCTATTATACGATAATAAAGTTATATACTACCAAGTTGTAAGCGAAAGCGCTGAATGTTCAATGAGAAATCTAAATTTATTTTGATATTTTTAACATTTCTTATGTCTTGCAAGGGCAATTTATAGGGAGTGGAATGTGGATCAGAGAATTATGAACGTTTTGTTTACTCATTTCCCAACTGAGAATTCTTTTATAAATCAATTGAAAAAAGGTGGTCATAATTGGAGAAAATAAATAACAATTCAAGAAAGAGAATCAAAGTTTCATGTTCTTGTTTATACCACTTTCTTTTTCCACGTTTATGTCGTTTATAAAGATCTGCTTTTGAGGCTTTTCCTTGTTTCGATGTCGTTTACAAATTGATGTTTTATGCTAACTGATCTAGATCATAAATTGTCGCCGTTTTCAAATCATGTCGTCTTGTTACTTTGTAATCTCTTTTTTATATCGTTTTAGGATTATTGTCGTTTCTCCTGTCATTTTGTACTTTTATGTCGTTTTAGTAGTTTCTTATGCCGTTTTCAGTTTGTGGTTTATGTTTAGCTCCTTTTTAGCTTATTTTTGTCTTTAAAGGCATAGACCAAAAGGAGATTTTGGATCTATTTTTCCTTTTTATTTACAATTTTTTTCAGAAAGATTAATTCACTTAATTAAAATAAAGGGGATTCAGAAAGTCTCTACTTTCTCCATTTCTTCATAGAATAGTTTGTCTGCGACTCCGCAATCTAATGAAACTCAACAAAAACAAAAAGGTCCCTTTTTGTGAAACAGAGAAAAATAAGTTCTGTTCATGAACGACAATGCCTGTCCATTTTTCTTCTGACAGTCATATATCATCCCATATTAATCACTTGGTTTAGCTTCTCAAGTTTGTATTCCCAATACTTGGTTATAAATTTGGAAATACCGATCTCTTGCCTTATTTGTCGTTTTTATGTTTCTGTTGCTTTCAAGCGATGACAATTTTTTTAGGTGTCGTCGTTGTTAATTAATTTCACTTTTCATGTGTTGTCGTGTTCTGAGTTTATCCTTGTGTCCAATCAAACGTCCCTTTTCTCTCATGTCATATATATCGAGGTTGTTGTTTGCCTTATGAGTTGTGACCTTGTTCTGATATCTTTTTTGTCTTCCTTAACGGCTACTTTTTCTTAAATCAGTGTTTTTTTCTTGTGATGTCGTTTTCTAATGTTATCACTTACATTCTTTACCAAATATGTCGTTCTATATTTTTGATGATTTTTTCCCCGGAGTTTTTGTTTGTCGTTGTCGTCATCCATACAAAACATTTGCGTCATTTTGTATTGCCGTTGTTTTTTTTCGGTCGTAGGATGTAGTTTTTGCCGAATAATGTCATTTTTATGATATTGTCGTTTTTTGTGATATTGTTCCTTCAAGTTTTGTCGTTTATACTGATGTTGTCTCAAAATGTTATCCTTTATTACTTGCTGTTCATGACGCAGAGAGCGTTTGGTAACACTGTTAAGAAAATATCATTTTAACTACTGCAGTGTAATGCTCTTACATACTAGAGTGTAAAATAAAAGCATGTTATAGTGTACAATTTTTACATGCTTGAGTGATATCCTTCTAACTTATGATTCTAACTGTATTAACAATGCACTCGTCGTTTTTCGTTTAATTGACGTTTCTGTTGTTATTGTCGTTTTGTAGTCTATGTTGATTTTGAATGTTGATGTCGTTTTAGAGTTATTATTGTTTTTCTATTTGTCGTTTTCAAAAGTCAATGTTGCTTCGCCATGTGATATCAATCTTAGAATGACTTTGTCAATTATTTTTCTCTTTTGGCACATTGTATTATATTATATTACTAATACAATACAATACAATGTAATATAATATGATACGGTGTGTCAAATATGTCCTTATTTTTCGTATTTCTTGTGATGTCGTTTATATGTTATTGCTGTTCTGTGTTAGTCGTTGTCACTAATAAATTTTTTCGTTGTGTGTGTGTGTGTTTTTTTTTAACCGTTTCTTGTTTTTATGTCCTTTCAAACAAGGTTGTTTTTCAACTTCGTCTTTCTTATCGCCCTCAGTTGTTAATGTTTTTGTCGTTTCCAATTTTCGTTTCCTCTTTTAGTTTCTGTTAGCCTCTATTTCTTATTGTCGTTTTTTATCTTTTTATTGTAAGGCTTCTTATCTTCGTGTTTTTGGTTGACATCAAGGGCTCTTTTTTTTTTTGTGGTTTTGTCGCAGCCACTGGCATGCACATATCTGTTGTTTATGTAACTTGCAATGAACTTGCTGTCTTTCTTGGGCTACAAGGCTTGTTAGATCTATTGTCGTCTTCTTTTTTGTGTCGTTTGCATTTGCTGTCTTTTCTCGGGTCCTTGCTCGTCTCTCTAGTCCCTTCTCTTCCTCAACCTCAACCTATCCGCTTTGGCACCCCAACCACCACCTCCATCACGGAAATGGCCGCAACGGAGAGTGTGTTACTCTTTCTGCAATAAATTGATCTTGACCATGTCTCCACAGCACCAATTTATATATAATAAAAGGAAAATAAAAGGCCCATTTAATCTCAATAGTATTGAACAGGTGAATGATTTGCAAACCTCGTCAAACACAAATCAAGCTGATGAACCATCTGCAAATCTAGCCTACCAAATCTAGAACTTTCTTAAAAGGAGACGAGGTGTATATTTCAACTTCCAAGCCAGACCATAAATTAATATTCTTGAAAGCAAAGAGACCCAGCTGTTTGATGGTTATGACTACATTTGCATATAAAATAATGTAAATACAAATATATATATAAATATGTGTATGTATTGAGCTTCCAGGTACACGTTAAAAGAAACAAGATAACCAATCTAGGTATCTTTGTTTGAACTCCAAGTTCTTACGACCTTTAACTAACTAATATATATCTTTTGCTTTTGGGACAATCCAAAATCGAACTTCAAAGCCATGTGTTCATAACTAAATTACAGAGATACCTAATCTGACAACTTCAAATTTTTGTCCACTTCAATGGCAATATGGAAATATAAAACAGCCTTCAAACGTACATGTCACGAATCCATCATGAGTTGTTGGCATTTATGACTGTGCTTCCAATCCTATTATTTTAAAGTAAGCACTATAAAAGCCTAGGGAATTATACATGTGACATGTATAAATTATTGCACTAATTACAAGGAGAGAAAATCAAAACTAATAACTCGAGAAGAAGCAGAAGAATAAAATGAAGGAAAATATGGGGCCTAAGAACGCATTCTTGCTCGTATTAGTTTTGGTAGTTTTGATCACAAAGCAAGCTCAATCAGCACAACATGTTGTTGGTGGAAGCCAAGGTTGGGAGGCATCCACAGACTTTGACTCATGGGTTTCTGATAAAACATTCAAGGTTGGAGATCAACTTGGTATGTTCCTCTTGTAAATATTCCTACACTTTGATATTCAAGATATCAAAATTATTCCATAATAATGTCTTTTTTTTTTTTTTTTTTGACAGTTTTCAAGTATTCGCCGCTACACAGCGTCGTCGAATTGGCTAACGAGAACGCCTACAAGAAATGCTACATTAGCAGTGCACTTGACTCTAAGAGTAGTGGCAATGATGTGGTGAAATTGAACAAGCCTGGAACTAGATACTTTGCTTGCGGTACCTCAGGCCATTGTGAAGGAGGAATGAAGGTAAAGATCACGACAGTCACAGGAAGTGCTTCTTCTTCTCCTGCATCACCTTCGTCTTCTTCATCTTCGTCCTCGTCCTCATCTTCGTCTTCTCCAACTACTAATCATCACAATTCCGCGGCTTCTACATCTCATTCTTTTGGTGCAATTTTTGTTCTGGTGGCTTCACTCTTGGCCTCCCTTCTGCTTCTTTGAAACACTCAGTGCGGTTTAACTTCTTGTTGTCTCCAATATTGTCGTGTATCTTCTTGTTTTCGCATAAATTATATACAGAGGGCGTGTGTGTAAGTTGTTGAGACGATGAAGTTGATTATTCATTGTTTGATTATGTTATTAAAGAGAGGGAGAATTTAATAAAGTTGTTGGGGGTTATATATGGCCTAATCTTTTCAACTAGTAGTAAAATTTATTTTATTTTTTGTTATTTCTCTGCAAAGAAGGAGTTTTGCCCCACCAAAATTAAGGAGATAAAAGAAAAATTAGCCGCATACTAATGGTCGTATATCTTCATACATAATTAACTTATTTTCAATCTATGTCCGTATCCATATAATTTATTACGCATAGCTTATATATAATTAAGTTGTGTACTTCAATTTTATTCTCCACTTAATTTAAATTAATGGTTCAACATAACTTGATCATTCTTTCACACCTCACACACAATATTTTTTACCCTTTTTCTCTCATTTTTCTGTCTTTAACTTCTTGATAATGCCTTTTTTCTGGGGGGGAAAAAACCTTCTTGACAATGCCATGTATGCTATGCACTCCCTCTCTTCTTCTTTTCCTTTTTTTTTTTTTTTTTTTTGACTTTTTCTTCCCTCACAACCGTGCATGTGGATTAAACTCTTCCATATGAGTAATAGATTGTTTCTTGTGAACAGATTAATGGTTAACTCATAGCCTCAAACACTAATATTAGCGTATGTATTATGTAAACTTAAGTATATTAATAAAATACAGAGATTCATGACCTTTCTATATTAAGAAATTGAACTTAATTTTTTTATTTATATTTTATTTTATAAATTCTATTATAACTATATGGTTGAAACTATGTATTGTAACAAATGAGCGCTCTGTATTATAGCAAACTTTTACTTTACATTATAGTATATAAGAGTTTTGTATTGTTTGTAATTAAAATAGTATAGTTAGAACCACAACCCTAAACACCTTAATTGTTTTGGAATATGCACAATTAGGTTATTCTAAATGGATTCTATTTTAATATTTAAATTTTATACGAAGGAACAACCATAGAGAAGTATTTAAAAAATGTTAGAAGTTTACTTTTCCTTTCTTTTTATTTGTTCCTAAATTTTATTGTTATATGTGCCCTATTGAAATTAGTCTTGAAATCATCATTGACTACAAACGTTTACACCTTTTTTAAAGTAACAACCTATTTCACATCAGTTGGTTCTAATCAATTTTTCAGTTAGGAACAATATAAAGCTTTCACATGCTATAGTAAAAGTAAAAAAATTGTTATAATATAAAGCTCTCATATAGTACATTATTTACAGTTCTAACTAGTGATTATAACCACCATGTCAAATACCTAATATGTCACAACCCGCCTTTTTTGGGCTGTGATCCATCGGAATACCTACAACATGAAACACTTAATGAGCTTACGGCTAGTAAATCCTAATATAGGCCACATGCACATTCAATGCAATGCGTGATCCAATTATACTTCCTTATGAACATTCCTTATCCTTTTCATATCTTATCTCTTACTAGGGCCTAAGTGTTCGTATCATGGAGCACATAGGTCTACGTGACACCGTGACTATACTATATCCTTGAACTCCTCTTGAGTCAGGAGTCGGTACAACACTTTTTTTAATTTCTGATGATATAATTACCAGTTCATTTATTATGGTTATCATACCATGCATGAAGTGATAAACATATGTTATATGCAAAACATAAATGCTCTTGTATGATATAGTACACATAAGTACATACTTTTATACTCACAGGTATACATTAATATATACACCGGTATACAATATAATATACACACAGGTATTCATTTAGTATACTCACAGGTATATACCAACATACTTATAGGTACTCATGTCATTGCATACACACATGTATACACCTTGATATACACACAGGTATACATATGCATATATCACATTCTATACCTACAATTCCATACTGTAGATGAGATGGGTACTTACTTGGTTCGGATGTTGAGCACTTTGACCTCGGTTTCCTCTTTCCTAGACTTCTAGGATCCTGTTGGCCAATTACAAAGCTATTAGCCAAATTCTACTATGTTGCAATACCAAATAATCGTTAATCAATAAATTGAGTTGCAAAATTGTATACAACTCCGAAAACCACTGGTTTTTCTTACTCTACCCTATCATCCCTAATGAAGGGCGAAATCTTTCTAATCATTCTTTTTTTTCCATTTGGGGACGTTTTAGGACTATTTGGTTTATTCGAGAAAAAATAACGATTTTGCCCTCAGTGGGCCTACTAACTTTTCCTAGCTCGATTTCGTTATTCTAACAAAAATAGTCATGTACTAATTTTAAAATAATACCCTAGGAGGTCGGATCTTCTTATTTCACATTTATGCCCCATTTCAGTAAAACTTTACGGTTTAGCCTTAAGTGAAAATTTTGACAATTTTACCCCCCGAGCTAAAATTTGTCTCTTTAAACCAAAATTTTCTATCTTTGCAAAAGGAACATTGTTACTCAAAGTACCATGTCCTAAATCATTTTGAAAAATGATATTTTTGCCCTTTTAATGTTTTTCTTTTCAATTTTAACAAATTCTTGTAAATTAAAGCCTCACAAACGGTTGAGATTTTTGATGAACTGCCTGCAATGCCTAACAGTTTCATCGAGATCTATAACTTTTGTGTTTTAACTTTTTCAAAATTCTCACTGCACATGGGTGATTTTGGGCATTTTTCAATTCTGTCAAGAAGAAATTTTTTCTTACAATTTGCTTCTTAGGGCATTTTTGTAGAAATCCGTTTTAAAACTACATATCTAGCCTTGCAAAGGCAGTTCCAACTCTTGTTTAAACCGTTTTCATGCCCAACCATCATTTTTGCAAAACTAACATTGAAATTACAAAAATAAGACTTTTTACATAAACTACCATTTTCAACATTCAAGCCTTAATTTTCACAACATCAACATACCATAATTCATATTTCTATGGAATTTAAACAAAAATTTGCTCAAGAACCCCCACATGCTTTTAAAGGAATAAAAATCAAAACAAAAACCACAAAATTTCAAAACTTTGGAAAATCAAAACTTACCCAAATAACACTTTGTGATTCTAGCCTTCCAAGGCTCCTTTGAAACTCCTTCCTAGACTCTATTTTTATGCAAAAAACCATGAATCAACTTCTCCCTTAACCCATGAAAAATCCCTTGAAAACTTGAAAAAAAGTTAGATTTTTACTTTAAAACTTGTTGAAATTCCTTGAACTTTGCCTTTTGAACTTAATTGGGCCTATTTTTGCTAAGATGGGAAGTTGAAAAATTCTTAGGGAGGTCCATCAATGGTGGCCGTGGGTTTGGAGAAGAAAGAGATGAAACTTTTGGCTAAACTTGCATTAAATGCATACTTATCCTTTTAGGTGACTCATCAAGTAACCCATTGGGTTACTAGGTGTCTCAATGGGATTGGGCCACCTTTCATGGCATGGTGGCCTAATAAAATTCAATTGGGTGTCTACTTGGTGGGCCCCAAACTTTTACACTGTGTAATTTTTCACCACACAGTATTTTTGTTACACTGCCGTGGTAAAATCAGTGCACAACATAACCTTAGACTGTGTAAAATATTTTTCTTACCTTTGGTGTGCTTTTGGAGGCCAAACATAACATTTCTCATATTTACGTTTTCACTTAGCAGTATATTTATACTGCATCGGCCTCCTTTTCACACTGGGTTAGGGTTTTGGTAGACTTTATGTATTATTTATACTCTAATTATCCATCCATTTGTATCACAATTTTACAATTAATTGTGATATAAAATTCATTTTATAGATATTATTTACAAATTTTTGAGTATTTAAACTCATAAAATTTATTTTAACAATATCCAACATTACATTCCGTTCGTAGTGGAATTTTCAATTAATACTGCTTATTTATACATTATCATAATTTTTATAAAAATTACAATTTTTAAGGGTAAATTGATTAATTAAATCCAATTAAATATTAGGTTTTATTAACGAATTTTTCTTTGTCATTACACAATAAATGTTTTGTAAATAAATGTGTCATTGATTATCTTATATTTGGTCTTGAATGAAAAACTAATAGACTTTCTAAATTAAAATTAAAGTGGTAAAAATAAAAATTTAATGAGTAACCTATTAAAATTAAAAAATTAAAATTCAAAAAAACAAATAAAAAGAATTACAATACTTTGAGACTAATAATGTTAATATTTTTATTTCTCATTATTATTATTATTAGTAGTAGCAGTAGGGAGAAACTAAAATAAGAGATTCTATTTGGTCTCATCAATAAGACTCATTTATTGACTATTGGTCTACATCTAAGGGTGCAAAATTAAACAAGCTCACTACAAGTTTGGCCCATACAATAGATTCATTAAAAAAAATCAAAAATTAAAAAAAAAATCCAAAGCAAGCTCCCATCTTCTCATTTTTTTGTCACCTTAGGGGATCACCGACCGTTAAAATCGCAGCCACCATAAACATTGTTGTTGCTGGTGACAACGCATGCTCGAATCGCGACCCTCATGGACGTCACTGTTGTTGGGTAGACATCGTCGCTGGAGATCTCGTACGGAGGTCGTAGATTGCACCCCACCCCTTTCGTGAATTGCCATCCACCTCCTAAAGGTCTCGTATTTGATGCGACCTTTGTCGGTTGCAACTCCCACTGTGGAGATAGAAGGTGGAGGTCGTGGATCGCGCCCCGCCCCTTCATGAATTGCAATTCGCCTCTTATGGCTCACATATCTGATACGACCTTTGTGAGTTGCAGCCTCCCCCCCACTCCCTCAACTGTCTACCCATGCCATCCCTAGCCCCTTGACCATTGAGACCAAATTTTGTCGAATCAAAAATGCAAAAAAAAAATAAAGTCTGAACTAAGGTCCAATTTCTTCGCGAATCTTTGTTAACTTCGTCGTCGATCCTTGATCTCGAATCAAGCTCGATGTGCGCCGCCACCCCTTCATTGACCATCAATTGCATTAACACCTCCTGATAATGGGGTTGCCAGAGTTTAGTTTTTAATTTTTTTTAGAGCAAGAGGGTGTTTAGAATAGTGGTGGAACTGTTGTTTAAAATCAATTTTATTGTAATATATGAGAGCTTTACACTGTAGCAATTTTTTTTATTATTATTGAAACATGTGAGAGCTTTATACTACTTATAACTAAAAAAAATATTCTTACCACTTTTATCAAATAAGAGGCAAGTTTTTTCAATATTTTTTTAGCCTTTTTTCCAATTTTTTTAAATAATTATTTGACCCAATGTGGTTGGATCTATTTTGTTTTTTTTTTTTAAGATGATTTTGTACTCGTACTATTGAATCAAATGTCTTATCATAGCATTGTCATATTATAACTATTATTATTATCATTGTTATTGTTAAACTCCCGAGGAAAAAAAAAGATTTCCCAATCTTTCCTTAAAAAAAAAAAAAAAGAAAGGGGGAGAGAAAATTATCCAATCGGACATCAAATAAGAGCATCTTCCTTCGCACGCCTAAATATGGAATAAAAAAAGTAACAAATGATACATTAAAGTCGCGTGACATGTTGTGGATCATTAAAAAAAAAAAAAAAGGAAAACGCACGGCCTAAGTTGCTCTGCGCTGAACTTCTTTGGAAACAGGACGGCGCTTGGTTCTTCCTTCTGCTCCTACTTCCATTCCAAAAAAAAAAGAAAAAGCAATGCCGGAAGAGACGAAAGCCATTGACTACGTGATGGAGGCGGCGTCTGGGCCCCACTTCTCCGGCCTCCACCTCGAAGGCCTCCTCTCCTCTCCGCTGTCCTCGTCCTCCCCCTCTCCCACCCACCGCTCCTTCTCCTCCGCCGCCGCTTCCTCCGCTTTCGCCGACTCCAACGCCCCTAGGCAGCCCTTCGTCATCGGTAATCTCGCAAAATTCATCTCCTTTTTGCTTTCTCAACCACAAATTTAGCCACAATTCGCTTCCAGTTTCGTCGAATTTCGTTTTTCGCTCCCCGATTTGGTCCTTATTGTTGGCTTCTTTCGTGTTAATTTTGAGTTTGAGTAGGTGTTTCGGGAGGTACGGCCTCCGGGAAGACCACAGTTTGCGACATGATCATCCAACAGCTTCATGATCACCGCGTCGTGCTCGTCAATCAGGTGATTATGGTTTTCATAGCTTCTTCGGCCTTTTCTTCTTATACCTTACTAAAGATTATACATTTGTTATTTTTTTTTTCTGATTAGTTTTAGTTTACGCCATTTTTTAGGATTCGTTTTACCGTGGTTTGACTCCTGAAGAATCCGAACACGTGCACGAATATAATTTTGATCATCCTGGTAATAATTAATTTAATGATTTCTATTGAATTTTGCGGATTAGATGCTAAGTGCAATTTTGCTGTTTTGGTAGGTTTTGTTTAAACGTTTCAAAATTGTTAATTTGTATGGTAGGATATTGTAGATGCTTTCGATAGTACTGAACAACTTCTAGATTGTAGTCACTTTTGAGATTTTTATTTGAATTATCTGGATGAGGAATTAGGTATCAAAAGTGCGTATTTTTCTGCTTTGTAGGTTTTTCTGTAGAGAACGTTTTTGTGGAAAATTTGTTAATTGTATGGTTTTTTCATTTCATAGATGCTTTCGACACTGAACAACTTCTAGACTGTATAAAAACGCTCAAGTGTGGGCAATCCGTCCATGTTCCAATCTATGATTTTAAGGAGCATCGACGCTCTTCGGATAGTTTCCGGCAGGTACACAAAAATAGCTTTCCTTTGGATCAGTGGAAATTGTTTTTTTTTTTTTTTCTTTTTTTCTGAAAGTTTTATCACCTCTCTGCTCATTCCTTTTCAGGTTAATGCCTCTGATGTTATTATATTGGAGGGGATTCTAGTTTTCCATGACCAACGGGTCCGCAATCTGATGAATATGAAAATTTTCGTTGATTCAGGTTTTACTTTTATTCTCTAGGGTTACTTACTATTCAATTTATGTTGTGTTATTCTTGCTCGTGGTTTTCTTTTTATTTTTTATTTTATTACTGCCATTAAGCTTCACTTGGCGTTGCCATCGTGATCTTCCTGTTATCTTAATTTTGCTCTACAGTTTTTCATGTAGTTGCTGGAGTTATCTCTCTTAAATTGATTACTTATTTATTCTGATACTTGAATCTGGTGGAGTATGTTAGAAAATAATTTACAAAATGGAATATTATTACATGAATGTTTGATGTAATCCAAACAATATATGATAGTAATCTCTGTCCCCCTGGTTGCCTGCATCGTGTTCTGCCTAATGTTCACTGCTGTATTTTTGGCAATCATGTATACAGATGCTGATGTAAGGCTTGCTCGTAGAATAAGGCGAGACACAGTGGAGAGGGGTAGAGACGTAAACTCTGTCCTCGAACAGGTAATTCCCTTTGCATGACTTCTTTTATTTCTTTCTTAAATGGGTTATGGGTATATGTAGTTAAAACCGTCTAGGTGTTTTGGATGGATGCCTTGTTCTAAGGACCTGTGAATGTCTGTATTAAGAATCGGATCTACTGCAAACACTGCTTATCTTACGGAATTGTGTATTATAGAAAAATGCAATAGTTTACTAGAGAGATGTCCTGACATATAACTACTAGGGTATTTTGTGAGTTATCTAGATGGCTCATCAGGGACTGCATATTGAGCCAGAAGTTTCAAAGCCTTCCTGCAACTTAAAAGCAGCAACTGGCTTGTGTCCACTACATGAGGGAAAAATAAGCTTATGTAGATTCGAGTAAGAAAGAGTGTCAAGTCATATGGCTTTATCATCCTAAATCTTCAAACAACATCTTTTTGTTTATTGAGCAGTATGCTAAGTTTGTCAAGCCTGCTTTCGACGATTTCGTTCTTCCATCTAAGAAGTATGCTGATGTGATTATTCCCCGTGGAGGTGATAATCATGTTGCTATTGACTTGATTGTGCAACATATTCGCACAAAGCTTGGCCAACACGACCTTTGCAAGATATATCCCAATGTTTACGTTATTCAATCAACATTTCAGGTATGTGTTCTGTTTTCAATTTAGTATCACAAAATCACTCCCTATGTTTGCTCATTGTTGGACAATGAAAACCTATGTATCTGACAGTGCAGAGGTTAAACGGAGTTGCTTCTTTACTTCTATTTCTAGGTTGTGTATCTGATGGAAATATAATCCTCTTCCTCTTAAAATCAACATTGAATAGTTACAGAATTTAGCCGCTGATTTTGGAGCAATACAATGCTGCTAACTTTTTAGTTCCATATAAGCTGTAAAGTCTTGAAACTTTTTTTGAAATAGTTTTCTTGCACTATGTTGTTGAGCTAGTAGCACTCAATTTGTCCCCCACACTCAGCTGTCTGATGCTGTGTAGATTCACTTTAAGCTGTTAATGATCTGTTAATGTGGTTATCCGATACTACAGATTAGAGGAATGCATACACTGATTCGAGATCGAGAAATATCAAAGCATGATTTTGTATTTTATTCGGATCGACTTATTCGTCTGGTACTTATTGCGATTCAATTTGGCTCTTCCAAATTTCAGTTATTGATTACTTTTTTTTTTCACCTGAGTTATTGATTACTTAATCAAGTTCAATCAAGGTTTTGTTCTCAACCCTCAGGTTGTGGAGCACGGGCTTGGCCATTTGCCATTCACTGAGAAGCAAATCGTAACTCCAACAGGTTTTCAATTGTTTGCCTTTCAATGATCCTTCCTTCTTCTCCCCCTCAGTTTATTCATATTTGATAGTTCCTTATCCTTTTCTATGGGATGAGGTTTAGTCGAGTGATAAATCATTTGGTAACCTTGGCCATGGTATTTATGTGTTGATGTTTATCCCGTTTTAGTACTTCTTGTTGTATGCTTTTCAAGCATCGATTTGGAATTACAGAAGTCTTTTTGCTTCTTACGCCGTCAACATCTTTCCTATGCTCACTATGTGCTCGCCTTGCTGATACTTACCTCGTCATGCATTTTTCTTCACCCTTGTTTTTTTTATTTTTTTGCTAGAAAAACTTGTCAATGCAAGTAAAACGTTTGTTGGTTAGATTGCTGTGTGCATGTGTGATACTGCACTACTATGTTGATTTGCCTGTTTGTGTGAGACGTAAATTTGTACCTGGATATTTTTCATATCGTCTTAAATTATCTTGGCCTGTCTTCAACAAATACTCTTTCATTATCTCAGGATCAGTATATATGGGGGTTGATTTCTGCAAAAAATTATGCGGGGTTTCCATTGTTCGAAGGTGAGCTTTATGTCAGGTACTGATTTGTCAGTTCTTGCTGACTGGCAATGAGACCTTTTTTTTCATTTGAATTATGCACAGTGCTGGTGCCTGTTCATGTCTTATGTTGTAGAATGTGGAAATCCTCGGATGCTATCTGCGGTTTAATTCAGAAGCTTTTTTGTATTTCTTAAAAAGCTCTCTTTGTTCATTGTGTCAGCGGTGAGAGCATGGAAAATGCGTTGCGTGCATGTTGCAAAGGCATTAAAATTGGAAAAATCTTAATTCACCGGGACGGAGACAATGGGAAACAGGTAAAAGTTTTGAATGCTTTTTTATGTTGATAAGGTGTACTAAGTTGTTCCCTATGATTTTTTTTTTTTTTTTTTTTTACGTTTTTAGTAACTAAAGTTGCTCCAACTTAAGCAGCTTATATATGAGAAACTCCCTAAGGATATCTCAGAACGTCATGTCTTGCTTCTAGATCCTGTTCTTGCTACAGGTAACCATTTTAATTTTCTTTTTGCCTATCTATTTTTGGGCACTTTTGCACTACGTTTTCTTTGTCATTTGTCCTCACTGCTAGTTTTTCTGGAAACACCATTTGCCAATCAAGCTGAGTCAAAGTTATAAAAAAAGAAACAAACAAAATGAGGTGCAAACGAATGTTTTTTGTTATTGTTGCTTATTTTCCTGGATATTCTTTTATATTGATCGAAAGCTTACCTGAGTATTTTCCCTGCAGGTAATTCTGCTAACCAAGCAATTGAGTTACTGATACAAAAAGGAGTTCCGGAATCGCACATTATATTCCTCAACTTAATTTCTGTGAGTTCTTATTCTTGTTTCTGGTTTCTGATGCATACTTCCGTTTTACTCTCAAAACACTGATCTTATTGTCTTTTTGTGCCTCTTCCACCCTCAGGCTCCTGAAGGAATCCATTGTTGTTGCAAACGATTCCCATCCTTAAAGATTGTTACTTCAGAGATAGATGTTGCATTGAATGAAGAATTTCGTGTGATTCCGGGGCTGGGTGAGTTTGGTGACCGGTACTTTGGTACAGATGACTGATCACTGAGAGGTGCAAAGAAAAATGTTGTGATTGATCAGACCATCCAACAAATAAGTTTGGCCCCCCTTTTTCTAAATTCGTGGCATTCAAAGTTCAAAGTTGACGTGGCGTCTAAATATTGTAGTTTCACCATGCATGAGTTGTGTCAAATTATCAACTTGTAATCTGCCTGATGTACAAACAGGTGTGGAGTTAAATGTTACTTCTAACTTCATACAGTCTTCACATATGCATATATCATGCCAAGTTGAAGAGCTTAGCATTGTTTTCAACTAGTGTTTTCCTAAATAATCGTCCATCGTACGTTCGAAATGCTCATACATTTGGATCGGCCATTTTTTAAGGTTGTGGAAAGTCTAAATGCTGCAAACTGAGAACAAATTTGAAGACATCTTTGTTACAGATTAGTAAGCCTCTTTCTGCACGACTGAAACGCTCTGCTCCTACTGCCCGATTTGCGCACACACATACAAGATACATGCACTTGATGGTGATCCAAACTTTTATTGCGTATTTTCACACCCCTCCCTTGAATGTTGAGGTTTAGAGTTCCAATCCTTACATCATGATCAAGATCAAGATCAAGATCAAATGTTTACATACTAAGGGTGAAATCAAGTGGTTCTGAAAGGCGTAAAAGATCCTTAAAGCCGTCGTTCTTCTTGTGTACTAAAAAAATTTTCTGTCTCTGCTACCATATGTTGCCAATTTAACAGGAATCCTGTGATGCAATATGATATACTAGGGAATGTGAATGACTACTAGCGCGTTGATAACTGAACACCGGTCTCTTTGTGCATGGTCCTTGTTGAACATTTCATTCCAAATTAAACGTTGATAAGTCAACTTTGGCAAGCCTATTCACATATTTAAGTTACATATGCATGTACATATAAAAAACAAGGATGTATTTTTACAAAGATATAGCTTTGTACTTCATATTTATGGTCTTAGACTCGTCCAGATGCCGTCATTGCCAACTACTCTTTATGCGAAGTTCAAACACTAGTGAAACTTGTGTTCCATAGCTTTCAATTGAATAGCAATATTGGATGATCAGTCGGTATATTAGTTTTAGGTCGTTTATGTATGTAATCATATCATTGAGAAGGATTGGAAAAATGATAAATAATTTGAAGAAAGAATAGAAAGTCTTGTGTCATATTTTGTACCAAGAGAAGACACCTTATAGATATGAATGCTTTTATGGGCATTACAGGGAAGAAGCACAGCAGTACTATTTCCATTCCACTTCTTTTAGTATTGCTTGTAGTTGTGTGGGCTGGTTTTTGCCATGGAGAGTTTGGTCTTGATGCAGGCTGCATAGATATCAAAAGGAAAGCACTTCTCATGTTCAGACAAGGCCTAATAGATCTTTCAGGCAGGCTCTCATCTTGGGTGGGAGAGGATTGCTGCAAATGGAGAGGTGTAGTCTGCAACAACACAACTGGTGGTCATGTGGTCAAGCTCAAACGGACGGTGATGAAGGAGCAATGCACACATTAAGTGGTGAGATCGGTCCTTCTTTGCTTGCTTTGAAACAGTTGAAATACTTGGATTTGAGCATGAATGACTTTGGAGGTTCAAAAGTTCCATACTTTATTGGGTCGCTAAAGACAGGTATCTCAGTCTTTCTCATGCATCTTTTGGATGAACTATTCCTCCAAATGTCAAGACTGAATTATCTTGATCTTAATCTCGACGATAGTGCTAATTACGTGCAGTAAATTGGAAAAGACCTCCAATGGCTTTCTGGTCTATCTTCTTTAACGTATCTTAATTTGGGTGGTTGGGACTTAACCAAGGCTACACCAAATTGGCTTCACAGTGTCAACATGCTTCCTTCACTAGTAGAACTACATTTGCAGGTTTGTAGACTTTCTACACTTCCTCAAGCTCTGCCTTTACTCAATTTCCCATCTCTTCTTGTGCTTGATCTCTCCAACAACGAGTTTAGCTCCAAACTTCCTCACTGGTTGTTTGATCATAAGAGCCTAGTTCACCTTGACCTGAATTCCAACAAGTTCCTAGGAGTGCTTCCCAATGCAACCTCTACTTTGACTTCTCTAGAGAAGCTTGACTTGTCAAAGCATAACATTGGGGGTCAACTGTCAGTAAATTTTGAAAAGATGTGTAATTTGAGGACCTTAAAGCTTTCTAGCAACAATTTCACCGGTGAAATAACTGAATTAATCAATAGTAAATTAGAGATACTAGACCTTGGATACAATCAATTAAGAGGAACTTTGCTGAACTCTCTAGGATCGCTCAAGAGCCTAAATGCCTTAAGCTCTGGAATAACTTGTTCCAAAGTTCAATTCCCAAATCAATTCAGAATTTGACTTCTATGGAAGAAGTTCGCTTATCGTATAATCAAATGAGTGGTGTCAGTCCAGAAAGTCTTGGCGAACTCTCGAAATTAGTTGTGTTAGATATCTCTAACAACAGATGGGAAGGGGTCGTAACTGAAGCCCATCTGGTTAATCTTTCAAGCTTGAAAGAGGTACTAATAGCCAATAAGTGGTCACCAGATGCTTCCTTGGTTTTCAACATCAGTTCTGAGTGGCTTTCTTTATTCAAGCTCTGGACCCTTGAGATCAGATCTTGCAATTTGCGTCCTAAGTTTCCTTCATGGCTCAAAAATCAAAATGAGCTCACTGTTTTGCTACTCAGTGATGCCAAGATTTTGGGCACTATACCAGATTGGTTTTGGCTGCTTGATCTGCAACTGAAGCAATTGGACTTCTCTTATAATCAACTGAATGGAATAGCGCCAAACTCGCTCAGATTTAATCAATTTTCCATTGTTGACTTGAGTTCAAACCAGTTTGAAGGACCCCTTCCACTTTGGCCTTCCAATGTTCCAATGTTGAATCTAAGAGACAATATGTTTACCGGGCCAATTCCTCGCCATATTGGCAAAGCAATGCCCTTGCTAATGGATTTAGACTTCTCCAGGAATCTTTTAGGAGGAACCATTCCATTGTCAATCTGAAATCTGACTAGCTTGACAACATTGGTAATCTCACATTGGTTGTGTGGCGAAATTCCTGACTCTGTGGATTACTTACCACTCGTGTATATTTTAGACATGTCAAGTAACCGTCTTTCCGGTTTTATTCCAAGGTCAATAGGGTCTCTTTACCATCTGGGACTCTTGATACTCTAAAACAACAGCCTTTCAGGCGAACTTCCTCCTTCCCTAGAAAGCTTTCGTGACTTGGGCATTCTTGATCTTAGTGACAAGGAACTTTCTGGAGGCTCCCAACTTGGATAGGAGCAAAGTTGACATCTTTAAACATTCCTACACAATTCTGCAGGCATATTGGATCTCTCACATGACAACATGTCAGGCCAAATTCCACGTTGCTTTGGTGATCTGAGCGGCATGGAGTCCGAGCTGTCTAAAGAAGATACCTGGTTAGAAGTTTGGATCTTTCTCACGACAACTTAAGTGGAGAGATACCAAAGGACCTCACAAGCTTTGTAAATTTAGGAACTCTGAATTTGTCCATGACATTCATCGGTGAATTTGACAGGAAGTATCCCATCACAGATTGGAAAGGTAGAGCAGCTAGAAAGTCTTGATCTCTCAAGAGACCAACTTTCCGGTCCTATCCCAGAAGGCATGTCTTCTTTAACTTTCTTGGATCATTTGAATCTGTCTTACAGTAACTTGTCAGGAAAAATCCCAACGACCAATCAGTTTCAGACACTTGATGACCCGTCTAACTACCAAGGCAATGCTGATCTCTGCGGCGACCCTTTAGCGAATGAGTGTCATGGCAGTGAACAAAGGCCTCAGATTATTAGTATTCCGGGAGAAGACAAAGAGGAAAACGATAGCGGTAGCAATGAAGATGATGCCTTTGAAAAGATGGGATATTTCATCAGTGTGGTTTTAGGATTCATTATGGGGTTTTGGGCAGTTTGTGGGACTTTGATCATCCAGGATTCTTGGAGAGATGCGTATTTTGGCTTCTTTGACAAAGTGAAAGATAAAGTACTTCAATTTTCTAGGCGGACATTTCTTCGTGTCCATGAAAAAACGACCTTGGGATTGAAGACAGAACGTTGGTTCTCGCACATGTTTTCATCAAATATGTAGACTCTAGTAAATATATTATATTTGCATTTTTTGCATCGTAATAAATAGGGTTATAAATAAACAAAGGCTTTGGATTAACTTGTTGAGTGAAAATATAGACACGAGTTTCTAAATTTTAATGGTTTTTACGCATTCGATGAGGGAATTGATGATGTAAACGATATATTTTCAAGACTTTGCCTAGCTAGTCGTTGGATGAGAACGACGAAGTAGGGGACACTAAATAAGAGAGTGCTTATAATTAAAAGATTAAAAGTTATTTCAAGTTTAGCAATAGTCAAACTATGTTCATAAAATTAAAACAAAACTCCAATTTATAAATATTCCACATATAACTGAAAATGGTGTCGTTAAAATAATTATTATGTAATTATATAATACAAAATAAGATAATATTAAAATAATTATTATATCATTAGGAATATTTTTATTAAAATATTTTGGAACTCATTACCATAATTTGATCATATTACAATTTTTTTAACTTAATTTTTAAAAAATGTGCGAGCTAGAGGGAAAAAAAAAAAATCTTCAAAACGATTTTTTAGATGTAAATACCTCCCATGAAAACGACAACAACCTCTGTCGCCGATCGACCCGACCCGACCGGTAAACCATTGAGATATTTTTAGCAGATGTTTTTCGGTTGTTTATTTTTGCATTTTTTTTATGATTTTATTTTTGCATATTAAATGAGTACAAAATAAATATTATACCTTCCCGCCATAGTGGATAGAGACTACCTCGGACACCGCCGGTGGAAGAATGCCTCTGTGCCTCCCGTCGGTTGGCCCGCCTCCTCCACTTATCAGCTGCCAAGCCTCCTCAGCCACCGTCCGTACCCATACTGCCTCCCGTTCGCCTCCTTCTCCGTCACCGTCACTGTCACCGTCACCTCCTCTTCCTCTTCTCTCCCTAAACCCTAACTCAACCCCGCCATCCCCGCTAACCTGCGCCCTCCACTGCCCCCACTTCCAATCGTGTGCACCCCCCCTCTCTCTCTCTCTCTCTGTGTCTAAATTTCCAAACTTTACTTCTGAACATGATAAAATGGCGACAATAATAATTAATTTGTAAATTTCTTTTCTTTTTTTTTTTAATTGTGAAAATTCAGGTGCTCCGGGTGCACTCACGAGTTCGATCTTCACCGGCCGGCCATCGTCGAAGAAGCTTCCGAGTTCTTCCAAAATCTCGGCGTCTCCGACTTCGTCTTCGACAGCTGTAAACTGGTAGCTAAACGAGTTCAGTTGTAGTTGTAATTGTAGTTGTAACTCTCTTAATTTCGCAGAAATCAAACAAAAAAGTTTGGTTTTTGAGATGAATCTTCTATGAAAATTGTTGTTTTGATATGTAAATATGACAGTGGGGATGGAGATGCCGAGCAAAATTAGCGGTTCGTGGTTCGTCGGAGAATCCTCTTATAGGATTGTACCAGGAGGGTACTCATATCGCCGTAGATATTCCTAATTGCAAAGGTTCCAATTAAAAAAAAAAAAAAAAAAAAAAGAATCATTTTAAGCATCCATTTTTGTTTATGTTTTAGTTTATTGATCAGTTATTATCATTTTTGTTTATGTCAGCTCATCATCCGAATATTAATGCCGCCGCGGAGCTGCTGAAACAAGGTTTTACTCTTATTTTCCTGTAGTATAATTTATTATTATAACGTTGTTGTTGTTTTGTTTTGGGTTTTTTAAGGGTTCAAAATGCATGCATTGATTGTATGGTTATGTATCAGGTATTAAGGAATTAAGAATAGAGCCTTATGATGAAGACGAGGGAACAGGTGATTTGCGTTATGTGCAGGTGAGTAAAGCCATTCATGCTAGTATCTTAGGCGTAAAATGTATATTTATTTTAATCAAGATGATTAAATTTGTGGGTGGTTTTCACTTGCAGATGGCAGTGACGACATATGATACCTCCATTCCTGCCTCCAAGAGATACATGAATGGTTTTAACATAAACCCATTTTATGTATTAAGTCCTTGTTTTAAGTGATCCCATCTTTTCTTGTACTTACTCTTAACTGTGATATGTGTTTCCAGGTAAAGTGCAGGTATCTCTAGTTTGGAATTCAAGGAATGAGAATTCTCCTAATTCAGAAAAATTACAAGCCTTGTCCGATGTGAGCTCGTGAGATTTTTCTTTTTATTTATTCTTTTTTGTGTTTTTGGGTTGATGGTTTATTTATTTATTTATTTATTTTTTGATTCCTGAGCAGTTGACTGTTTAACTTGTAATGGTGTACAGTTTTTATGGAGAAAAGGTGGACGGAGGAACAATGTTCATTTGATTCACTCCATATGGGCTAATTTTCAGACATCAACTAACAATGTAAGTTAGAGGTTATTTTATGAAGCAGAAATGTATATGACATGGTTTCTAGTTTTTCATTCCTTTTTCTTATTTATCAAGTATTTTGAAAATTTTAATTTGGTGCAGATAATTTTTGGCAACAGATGGAGACATCTTATAGGAGAAAGGGACTTTTGGGAGTATGTTGGAGGAATTGATATTTCCTTGGCTCCGTCCAGTTTTGGCCAGGCAAACACCCGGGTAAAGAAATTTTCTGTTCTGAAAGAAGCAGGAGAATCTGATTTTTTTTTATTAAAACTCTCCACATCTTCAATTTTGAGAGAGAGAGAGAGAGCAGTTTTTAGATAAGCATCAAATCTTTGAAGAGCAGGTTTCAAATAAGCATCAAATCTTTGAAGCACACATTTGTTTAGCATATAAAAGTGTTATATATCCAGTACTTTTGCCTCCACGGTTTTGGCTGTGTATCGTATTGGGAAATAAAGTCACAAATTATCATTGTAAAGTACTTAGGATCAAATTTCAAAAAGCAATGCCCTTTTTATAAGCTAAAAATATCCCTTCTCCTTATTTTGGTGCTACTCTTGTCCAGGCTTTCGATGTCCTACTCCAGAAGTTGCAAAAGTATGTCCCATATGGATCATCCGTCACTGATTTGTATGCAGGAGCTGGTGTAATTGGATTGTCCTTGGCTGCCACAAGAAAATGCAGGCAAGAAACTTGTCTTTTAAATTGATGCACCTGTGACAAGTTAGTAACGCTGCTATAATCGAAAACATTCTTATTATGGTGTTGTATGTTTTTCTAGGTCTGTTAGATGTGTGGAGATCAACAAAGAGTCAAAGCTATCTTTTGAGAAGACGGTTGACCGCCTACCAAGTTCTATTGATAGCAGCATCAGCTGGCATCATGCAGACACTTCAAAGGTTGGTCTTTGCCCTTACAGGTTTAAATTAATTATCTTGCAGCTTTTCATCTGAGTTTTATGATGCAGCCATCTTATTTTTTAGTTTGCCCCTTTTTTATAATTGAACAGGAACCTCTTTCTTGGGTAAAGGGGTCAGATGTAGTTGTTGTTGATCCTCCTAGAAAGGGACTAGATCCATCTCTTCTAGAGGCATTGCGGAATATATCTTCTATAGAGCATAAAGCTGAGTCATCCTTTGAAAGGTTGGACCACTTTGTAGTTCTTATTATACTTAAATCTAGGATCTTAGCCCTTGTCCATGTGGGAAGTTATTAATTCTTTAAAATTTGTGGCAGTATCAGTCCAAGCTCAAATACCAAAGATGAAAAGAGGCCATGGATTATTCGTGCGAGGGAAGCTTCAGTTCACATAGGCCACAAAACTCCTATAGAGGATAGCAAATCACTACCACAAACCCTCATTTACATAAGCTGCGGATGGGAAAGCTTCAAAGAGGTACTTTTTTAAAGTTGAATTGGAAGCTTTCGAAACTCTTTGATTCTTGATCCACCTTTTTGGCTACTGTTTGTTTATTTTCTAGCTGATCAGATAGAGGTTATCCAACAGGATTGCAGGGCATTGTTGTCTAGCAAAGTGTGGCGTTTGGAAAAGGCCCATGGTTATAATTTTTTCCCTGGAACGCAGAGGTATTGATCACTGATTTTTTCTTCATTCCTTGCCTTATGTAACACTTAGAACTTATGTTTGGATCCTTGGCTGAAAGTAAAAATTCCATCTGCTATTACACAATTTTGTTTACGCAGTGTTTTGTCCGTGTACTGCTTTATAAATTTTTCATTGACAAAGTGATTTAACTCATAACTGCAGCATTGAGGTGTTGGCTGTGTTCAAGAGGGGCGGAAAAGTTGGCCTAATTAAAAAGAAAACAGGAAAGAAGAAGAAGAAACGTGTGTGAAGAATGACAAGCGGGTTTAATTGTAGTATTTAAAACTCAAAGCAGGGTCCTTGCAAGAAGAATGAGGGGTAAAAAAAAGGCTCTCCCAAGTTATTAAAGGCCATTTTGTTGTTGGTTCCTTGTGTTGTAGAAATGAAGTTATGTGTTTGACTGAAATTTGTGTAGAAACAATAATTCAAAATTCATGTTTACATTGCTGCGGCATCTTATCTGGCTATCTTAAAATTGAATGAAGTTTACATCATTTTGGCATCTTATTCGCCCTCGTATAAAGTCAAAAAGAATGCATCACTTGATAATACTTTTAAAAAAATAAATAATGAGCTGTCCCGCACCACGAAAGCCGATACCACCATTTTTGGCCTTTTAGAGGCTCAGTACCCTTTCTCTCTGCTCTTGGATCTTGCCAGATGAGGGAAAGCAGACAAAATGTTATACGCCCGCAAGTCCTGCCTTGTCAAAATTCCTACTACCGGAGGCACCTAGAAATGTACGAGCCTTCATGTTAGCATAACGACCATGATTGCTTTCATAATGAATATATGCTATTCTATTTTAGTTTTGATTGGTGAGTGGCGGAAAGCGTAAAATATGTTCGACTCTAACTGAAAATGAACATCAAGGACTCTGCTTGACGAGTGCATAGAATTAACGTGGATGAAAATTGTTAAATATACTCACCCCGGCTGCTTGATACTTGGGTACAACGAGCATATGGCGGAGTCCCACTGTTCTGAAGAGGACCATTGCTTTCGCCACTGACATACTCTCTACAACCGTGTAAGGTGTTGTATTTGTAAGGGGATGCAAATCTATATACATATCCATTTCATCCCTTGTCACAGCCACCTCTTCGATTGTTCCTGCCCTTTCAGCCAAGTCAACCCAGGTAAATTTTTCTCTCACTTCCCATTCTTCTGTTCTTCGTTTCTCCCTTAGAAACCATTTCTTCTTCAGCACTTGGACCAGGTGAGTTCTGAGGATTATCCCATGTAGTTCTGTTGCCCCAATTGGCAGTCCCATTGGAGGCACCACCCCATCATCCACAACGGGGAAACCGTTGTGTGTAGTGTTCTTAAGAACTTCCACAACCCGGGACAACTTTTCGACACCGTGGAGTGTGACTACTGGTGGCTTCGCATCAGCAAGCTCGCCTACTGTGAGATTCCTCATCCATGGTTCTGGATTTGCATCCAAGAAAGGCAGCCCTTTCAAATCAAGTATAATCTCATAGATGCTTGGATTGAAACTGTCTCCCACAGTTTTGGCAATTAGGAGGACGATCATCGTTATGGGTAGTAAGAGAAGGTTGTTGGTGAGTTCAAGAAATATAACGCAGAGTGAAACAGTCATCCTCATTGAACCAGCCATCAGAGAGGCTGCACCGAGAACAGCATAAAGCCCTCCGTCGATGTTTGTATAAGATCCCATGGCCAAACCAAGCAGGCGGCCATAAGCTGAGCCCATGAGAATGATGGGGAGAAACAGCCCAGATGGCACGGCAATCCCAAAGGTTATTAGTCCTAAGACGCAACAAAGAGCAAAGAAGATAAGGAGGGACAAGGGGTTATATTCGCCCGCTGTGTTGGTCGAGAAGATGTTTCGAACTGCATCATCATTGGTGGTAAGAAGCAGAGTAGCTAGATCGTTGTAGTATCCTTTGGGACAGTTGAATTGCTTATAATTTCTGGTTCGTCCATTGGTGGGGCAAGCTGAATCTGGAAGAGAGTAATCACAAGGTGTGCATGAGGCAAGGAAAGGGAGACCGTAAAGGCACACAGAGGTAAAGATTGATAGACTGAGACTGAGGAGGAGCTTGTGGATTTTTCCCTTCCTGTCGAGAAGACGGAGTAGTTGCATTAGATAAAAAAGTTAAAACTTTGTTAAATCCTTTCAATCTGTTAAAGCTTTTTAGACTGCGGGTTCGGATAATCCACTTCAAATCTAAGGTATCAAATGAAAACCACATTGTGTCGGCTTTTGAAAAATAATATAACAAGTGTGGATTATCCAAAACATGTTGAGTCTTAGCCTCCAACGGTGAAGCCCAGCTGGTTATGCAGGGCTCTTACTATTAACATTTTGAATTGGTTCTACTACCGTTATCTTCATCCGAAAAATTCGGTTCTTGTTCTACCGTTCCTATAACACATAACATGAAAGGATGTTTTGGTTAGACTGCTTACTGATTTATGAGATTGTAGAGCCTGAGGACCTTGTGGAGAACGTGGTTGTAAAGGCTTCCGAGTAGTCCACCAATGATGCCAATCACAACAACAGAGAAAATGTCCATTGCACGATACCTAACAGAGACATTGCTTACATCAAACATGATCAGCCCTCCTTTTCCAAAGAGCCCACATTTTCCACTATTGCATATTTGAATGAATGCCCTGAGCACGACCACCACAACAGCTGTGCTGAAGAAAGTTCTCCATAGGAGTGCACTTCTCCACCATGTAGCCACCTCTTCAAGAGCAAAGAGCACGGTGCACGGAAAGCTGCGCAAACTCCAGAAGAAGCACCACAAGTGATGAGATCGCGGCGGTCACGGTCATTGTTGAAGTACCTAAGCCATCGCCATCTAATCCGGTGATTGTCTGGGCCCCCTTGCCCTAGTAACGAAGCAATGCAGCTGCCAATGTGCACAAGGGGCCCTTCTTTTCCAAGATCCAAGCCTGCGGAGACAGCCCCTATGCTTCCAATAATCTACAACAATGACAATGCTTCATGTCATTTGTCTTAACAAGTGGATGTATATGAATCATAATCTGCTAAATTCTATTGTTTTAACTTTGCTGAAAATGTCGTTACCAAGTATTTGTTCTGCAGATCTTTCTTATTGTTACTGAATCCTATTGTATGAGACTAGACCTCTCATTTTTAAGTAGATAATATATTGATTCCAAGCTGTTGTACTTGACACGATCACAGTATGTAAAGACAGGCAATACATGATCGGAACATGTTCAACACAAATCAACTCATGAAATCTAGTTCTGACTGAACTCTTATGAGATAGATATCATTTTTTCTGCTATCACACTTGGTCCAAAATTCCTAGTGTTGAGGGTAAGTTTGTGCAATGATTGGTGACAAACCTTGACGATCAATGTTGTAGCACCAAACATATTGGGAGTATCAATTCCATTGAGGTAAGCCTTGATCTCAGGTATACCAGGCCCGGCGGCAGTTGGCGCAAAAAACACACAGAGAACGGCGGCAACTGAAGTCAGAAGAAAATTGGCCGCCGTGAAATAGATCAACCCCGTTAAGTACCTGTGAGTTTCCACGCAATTTTCAGTATCAACAGAACATATATCTTAAAATATTAGTCTTGATCATAGAAAAAGGAAACAAATATAAAACATTGAAGGGAATGATCAAAAATACCTTTCTTGTTCTATAAAATCAAACACAATAAGAAACTTGTAACCTGCAATATTCTCAACGGCAAGGTTGATGAGAGTGGCAATTATGCCAGTGAGGAGTCCTACAAGGCATGCCAATGTCCATTTCAAGAATACATACTGGAGAACTTGTACTCTGGATCTGCTTCTCCAGTCATGCTTGAATAGATCATTCTCGTTGATCCTGAATTCAAAGCCGAAAATCTTCGAACTCGGTTTGAAAAAAGAAAAAATTCACAAAGAAAGGAAATGATTTCTTTAATTTGTCACTTACTCATAATCCAAACTTTCTATATGGGAAACTTTGGTTCCAACAATAGCAAGTGGACTGGAAGAGAGTGTCCTGTTTCTCTTGAGGAGAGGCCTTGTGTGAGAATTGCTTTCTGGGTCTCTTTCTTCCAAATCAACAGCTTCTGCTGATTCCACTTGTGGGATTGCTGTTTCTGGATAATACTTTGAATTTTCTTCCATTGTACTGATGATACAAACAAACACACACAAAAGAGCAAAAAAAAAAAGTCTTGTTCTTGGTGTCCTTTTCTCAAAACTGCTTTTCTTCTTTCTTGGATCGGAACAAAACTGCCCTTTTGTTTTTCTAAGGCTTCAAAATGCGGGGAAGTGTTAATATGAATTTCTGAATCTGTTTATAATAACATAGACACAAGCTTCCTTGTCTTGCTTGGGTTTGTTATGAACTCTTTTTTTTTTATTACCGTTTTTTTCTTTTTGACTTACATTACATGGCAAGGTGGCAGCCAATGATGAAAATGAAAGCATTGAAATTACTTTAAAACCAAATCCATGCATGAATTTTGAGGGGAGAAAAATAAAAAGAATATTGTGGCCTTTTGAAGTGGATTGTGTCTTCGAACTATCATGTGATTATTCATGAATATTGGAAGGTTTGCAATAAATATTTCGAGGTTTTTTTTTTTTTTTTTTTTACTTGTACAAATCTACCTATCGCTATCAAAGGGATCATGTTTATCAAAATTAGAAGAAACCAAAAGGTATATTATAAACATGCAGTCATTCATTGTTATATTTTGCTTAAAAGAAGAGGCATTAATTAAGGATATATTAATCACCCAAAATATTTTATTCACAATTACATTTTTCTGAATCATATTATTATGTTTAGAAAAAATAAGCACAAACATTCATATGCATTTATAATTATAGCTCGAATGTGTGACATATGTGAACACAAATGTTATGGAGTTTTTTTAGCTTTAAGGGAAAAAAAAAAGTTGAAAAGAAGTTCAATATGACATGTTTTCCATGATTCTTTCCGAACTTTGTATCAATTATCAATGTCTTGAGGATTTTTCTAGATATGCTATCAGAAAATGTGAAGCGGAAATTCGGCACCAAATTAAAACATGTCTTTAAACAAAGAAAAATAAATAAAAATAAAAATCAAAGTTTGGCAGGACTAATCTTTGGCTATAGAATCATCACTCATTTCCTTCATGTGATAACCTCCAATCTCACGTGAGCATGCATCTATTTCATGGCATGAATAATGGTAATTATCACACTAAAAGAGTGTTTCGCAGTTGTGATTCAGACCACTTTTTCAGTTATAAATAATGTAAAGCTCTTATATTTTATAGTAATTTAAAAAAATAACTACAGTGTAAATCTCTTATGTGCTACAATAAAAACAATTTTAATCAACAATTTTAATTATCTTATCAAACACCCTATAAAAAAATACTTACTTTTTTTTCTGATAATTTTGTTCAAAAAAAAAAGTAAAAAAAAAAAAAGAAGAAGACCAAAACTTCTAGTTGATTCTAAAAATTAGTAACTATAGATCAAGACATCCACCCACATTATATTTACCTCATTTCTTTTTGTATTATTAAATTGCCCATCACCCCACCAACAAATCGAGTATTTTTAAATATGTGTCAATCTATCACCATGATACTGGATAATAATGGCCATTTAATCTAGTGAATTTTTGCTTCAGAATATTGAATTCTTATACCATGTCATGCCGTAGAATGACAAATCTCTCTTGCTATTTATTTTATTTTAATATTTTAATTTCTTTTTGTCTCCAAAGAAAATAATTTGATTGGTTGGAGGTCGCTGGCTTATTCTTGTCTGCTCTCGTCAACAAATTGGCAATTCCATCCCTGCAATCGCCCATCTGCCACCGCCAGATAAGGGCCGAAATAGCGTCAACTTTGCTCTATGACACGTGTTACTATGTCCATCATCGATCGTGTAGATCAACGGCTCAGACTAAACGTCCTTTGGGGGTGTCCAAAAGGCACATTATCCATTTTTTTAATGATAGATTAAACAAGTTGAAGTTTTTGAACATATCTCAACTTATTCGGATTTGCTAACGACGTCAAAATGGGCCTTTTGATGGGACCTACAATTCCATTAGTTCCTTTTGTGGTTTTCATTTTTTTTTTTTTTTGTTAATTTTACTCACATTAACAAAGGTAAGGTATGAAAATGATAAAACTACATATCATGTTCTATTTTTAAAAAGTTAAATTTATTTATGTCATATTTATAAAAGTTATATTACATTATCATTTATGTTAGATGTTAAATTATATTACAGTTAAATATGCATTATTTTTAAAAAAGTACAATTTGGAGGACTATTTATGAAAATTTTCTTCTAAAGGACAACCCATTTTATTTGGACGGGAGGGAGGCAACAACTAACCAAGAAAATCGAAAACTTCGAGCTTCCCACCAATTATTTGTTCATTAAAAAGTAAATAGTGATTGACGGCTAATCTAGTCTCTTTCCTAATAATAATTTTCCGGAGTATGGAGGAAAAAAATATTTAATCGAATTAAAAAAAATACGTTAAGAACTGATACAACATAAGTTTCAAGTTAAGTTCTCTTAAACTGTCATTGTCATGTTCTTTTTTTAGTTCGACGTAATTTTGTTTTAAAACTATATTTTAAGTTATTCGAATGATTAAAAAAAAGACCATATAAAAAGTACGGGCCCTTTTTCATACCCTGCCAGATAGATCCGTAACCGCATTGGACCAGCAAGCAATTGTTCCAAAAGCTCCGGGACTCTGCACTTGCAAGTTGCAAGAAAGAGGTGACGTGTGGAATTTGGAAGAGGGGGTGGCAATCGCATGTGGCGATATGAGTGTGAGGCGCTCCGCAGAACGCAGGGCCTACCAATCTATCATTCGGCCTTTTTCTCCATCATGTGGGGTCCACCAATCATTTTTTTCCACATCAGCAAATTAGGACCGCATCTGGACTGCCTTTTTTTTTTTTTTTAATATTTTCTACTTCCTAGAAAATGTTCCGTAGATTCAGCATTTTGCAAATGTAAAACGACACTAAAATATTTGTTCCCAACATCATACGAATTATGATATGTCGATGCCCAAATCTTTAATAGAAGGATTTTTATGCAAAATAAAGGTTTTTAAGGGGTATCGTGAATCATGCAGTTCATTAAAATTTTCGTCAGAAAGTAATTATTTAACTAAAACGTCATTAGTCTGATAGAAAATAATAGCGTGTTTGAATTGCAGGAGCGTGTTTTTTTTTTTTTTTCCCTTTCTTTTTAGCTGAATGGTAACTATTTTCCTAGACATAATCCTACTTTTGGCCTAGAGGAAACAAAAATCTTGCTTTTGGTCGCTAATCCATACCAAGCAATTGAGAAACATCACTTTGCACGCAAATAGAAACTAACGTGTTGTTCGCTACGCTTTCAGGACAAGTTAGTACTTTATTCATTCACTTACAATGGTAATAAGGAGCTATGATTACCAAGATTACAATTTTCAACTCGGTGACAGTGATTATTCACCCTCACAAGAGTCATTTGCCAAGCTTCCAATATTACTTGTCGTTTTCTATTCTTTTAATAAAAACTCCTCGCCGCTCAAATTTTCGTCTGAGTAGACGTAGTTATATCAAAATAGATAGAACCAAATGGACCGGCCCGTGGCTCGCCTCTTTGACAAGTGTTCCGCCTGGTCCAACCCACACAAAAGACCCAAACTGGTCCTATCTTAAATCTCGTTTCATGTATTAGGTCAGTTGGGTGAATGAGTGGAGTTCGGCTCTATTTCTTCTTGTTCGGCCCACCCACATAATCTTTGCTTTCACAACTCTAATAAGTGTCTTCCATTTTCAGTTTCAATCAATATTTTTTGTTGCTATAATGTAAAGCTCTCACATGCTATAATATCAAAAAAAAAAAAATGAGACACGATGAAAAGCTCATATACTATAATGATTTTAACCTAAATTAATAGAAATCATTGCTTTGAATCAATGCTCTAAATAGCATATAAGTTGGAGGGTACTTTGAAAGTATTTGGTTAAGTTAGTTTTTATTACATGTGTTCAATTGGATGAACCCATTGGCTTAGCTTGAATAGTACTATGGTAAGTTATTTTGGATAACTTATTTGGATTTTACGGCTAGATCAAGGGTGTTTGGAAGGGTGGTGGGAACCGTTGGTTAGAACTATTTTTACTTAGCATGTGAGAGTTTTACACTGTAACGATTTTTTTTATTATTATCGTAGCATGCAAGAGCTTTACATTGTTTATAACTGAAAAAGTGATGGGAACCACTTTTGCCAAACAGGGGGTTAACCTACTCAAACTGAGAATTGCAAAATTTATTTCCTTTAAACATTTACTATATTATACAATTTTTTTTTCTAGGAAGTGGGTTTTCAATACTCACCCAAAAATAAATTCAAATTTATACTTTAATTACATATCCAAGCACAGTTTAAATTACAATTTAAATCACACTATTCAGATTTTACAATTCAAAACAAAAAGGTTTAAATAGCTATAATTTGAACTCGCACATTAAAAAAAAATTGTTAAAAAAGTAATTTGCTCCCTATGGAACAGACCAAAAACAAAAGGAAATTAATGATGCATTGTTCTTTTGGTTTTTTTCCCTGAGATATTGTCATTTTGGTTTTCTCAAGCACTGTTTTCTTATTTTCTCTTTTCACTTTCCATATCATTACTCAAGTTGGTTACCTTTTTCTCCAACTAGTTTTTTTTTTTTTTTCTCTTCCTGATTAATCATGATCTTAATGACCAGGCACTGTAGTATATCGTTAATATACATATTCACAATTAAGTTACCATGATAATTTGCAAGGAAAGTAAGGAACACAAAAATTAATATGAAACCCAACAAACTTAAAAGTTTGGACACTCAATTGTCAAATTTTCAAAATATAGACCTAAGTACCGCAAAAATGGAAGTTTGAGGAGGCAGTTGGCCAAATTTTCAAAATAAGAATCCAAGTGCCATGAAACTCCTTTGGGAACTTAGGTTTTATTTATATCAGCAATTTAGAAGATTTGAACCTATTTTTGGGTTTGAAAATGTGTTTGTATGCCAAAAGCTTAAACCCATTTCTAAAAACATTTTTAGATTTTTGAGCTAAAAAGCTCACCAAACTCAAAATTAGCCCCTATAATTTCATCTTTTTGAGCTCACATCTCTCATATATCCAAATACAATTTCAAATTTTATTCTCTTTTTAAACTCAAAATCAATTATATATCCAAACATATATTTGAATTTCAATTCAAACAAAAATTTTCAAATTTTTTATCTCAAACTCAAAAAGTTTAAACTATCATAATTCAAATAATCGAAACAAACAGACTCTTAATTTTTTAAATTTTAAAATAAAGGCCTAAGTGTCAAAGATTAAACAGTTTGAGATGTAAAACGAAAAGAGCCTTAAAAAAATTAAATAAATAAATAAAACAAAAAAAATAAATAATAAAATAAAGCTTTTGCTTTTATACATCTGCAACGCCTTGTGGCTGTAGTTTAGTGGTAAGAATTCCACGTTGTGGCCGTGGAGACCTGGGCTCGAATCCCAGCAGCCACACATCTAAGCAATTTTTTGGGGTCCATCAAGAAACAATATTTGGTTTTTTAGTGATTTCATGTCGTACTAGAACCACCCACTCGTCCTACGTCATTAATTATTATCGATGTATAGGTAAGAGGAAATAATAACAGTGCTTGAGAGCACCACAAGAACAGTCTCTCAGAAAAGTAGCAAAAACCCCTCATTCATTCCCTCCTAATTTTTCAATGTTCCTTTGTGAAATTTATTGTCCACGATAAAGTATTTTTCATGACAAGATCATGCTTTTTAAAAACATTCCTTTTTTTCAGCAAGACATGGTGGAAATGAATCTCTTCTTTTACCATTCTACCATTTCACCATATTCTGTAAAGAACTCTCTCTTTGGATTTCTCTACTGCCATACCAACATCCGCAGCAAAATCCTCACTATCTTTTAAGCAAAAATGAGAGTCATGAAGGCTTTTAGACCGATAAAGCCTCGACATGTTCTTGTAATTGCATTTTCAATTTTCTTGACTGCTTGTTGCATCCTTCTAATGAAATCTTCGAAGCTGACAAGAGGAAATGATGGACCATTGCTTCTCAACACTCAGTCTGTATGCTTCATTCTTCGAATCTTTTTCTTTTGATCTGCTTTAATCTCATATTCAAAATGGCAAATCGTTTTGGGATGCTCTCTAAACAAAAAGAACGATAGATATTTCTACTTTATTTTATTTACTCCGTGGCTTTGAACTTTAGACTTTGACATGGAATAACGTCGAGGCTGAGCCTGTAACCACAACTCCACTTTGTTTCTTAGACAGAATATGTTTGTGAATTGGTGCAATGTTTTTCTTTTTTATCAGAACTCTGAAAGCAAAGAGTTGCTCCAAGTGTTGAGAAGAGCATCCATGGAAGACAGAACGGTCATGCTGACTGCGATTTTCGACGAAGCATGGACAAGACTTGGTTCTGTCCTTGATCTCTTCCTAAAAAGCTTTCAACGCGGCCAAGGGACCAAAAGGCTCCTAAATCACCTAGTGGTTGTCACATTGGGAAGTGAAGCATTTCAACATTGCAATGCTTTGCATCCCCATTGCTTCCAACTCAAAACCATTTGGGATCAAAAGAGGGACCTCTAGTTCTTGACTACCTCATGCTTGAGAGGCAAACAAACAATTTGCTGCTGCAAGTGCTCAAACTAGGATACAGCTTCGTCTTCACGGTAAGTTCCTGAAGTTCATGGTTGAGATAACCTATCGTGTTGTTCCACATATTTATGTATGTTGATGAGAAATTTCAGGTTGCGGGAGGCTGATGTTATGTGATTGAGGACTCCAATTGCATACTTTCACCTTCAATACGAAATCACAATCCCGTATGGTTCGTTCTCCAATGATAATTCGCAAAATCGAAGCAAAACCTTAGACAGGGGACTTTTTCTACATGAAATCAAATGAGATGTCGATCAAGTTATTCAAGCGCTTAAGAGTATGTGGGACTCTGTAACCCAATTTCTGTGTGAATCTCTATGTGAGGTATTGAAAGAGCAGCAGGAGACGATGGAAATGCTTGGTGTGCACGTACGGTATCTGGATGCAGCCTATTTTGGCAGGTTTTGCCAGGGAGGAAGTAGGGAAATAAGCAAGCTTTATACCTTGCAAGCAAATTGCTGTGACAATGTGGAGGATAAGGTCTATGATTTAAAGCTTGTTCTTGAGGAGATAAACTTCAGAGCAAAATCATTCAGTATCAGTCTAGGAACTAGTACACCAAAAAAAGGCATAGCATAACAGTTTCTTCATACCTATTCTTGATGCCCTTGTTAGACCATGAATATGAGGTAGCGATAATTGTAATCCTTCTTATCACT
>CAMOHE010055477.1:3392-36662 GCA_946598075.1 Artocarpus hirsutus
GTGAATTATTGTGGCTAAAGATAATCTTAGATGATCTGCGGATAAAATTGGAAGGTCCAATGAGGCTATATTGTGACAACAAGTCAGCTATTAGTATTGCTCATAATCCAGTGCAGCATGATCGAACAAAGCACATTGAAGTTGATAGACACTTCATAAAGGAGAAGTTGGATAGCGGGCTGATTTGTACTCCTTTTGTCTCGTCTAAAGATCAACTAGCTGATGTTCTTACAAAAGGATTACCAAGTGTAGCCTTTCAAGACTTAGTTAGCAAGCTTGGGATGGAAGACATCCATTCACCAGCTTGAGGGGGAGTGTTGTGATTAGTTAAGATTATGGAGTTAGTTTTTTAGGGAGATTCGGTGGAAAAAATCTCAAGTGTGTTAGGATTATTTATTTGTATATATTTTAGTTAGAGTAGTTTCCTGATTTTGTGGGATTTAGTTTTTTTGCTATACTGCTTGTACCAACTATATAAGTGTGTATTCTCTCATTGTAAATAACGTGAAAAATTATTTTCTTCAACTCTAATTTCTAACACCGGTTTTTCCAAGAACTGAAAGTGCTAAAGGATTGCTACTTGTTTGTACCATAGAACTGATAGGAACATTATGTGACGAATAGGATTTTAGCAGTGTAAGAAGATGGTCTACTTGCTCTTTGCTGAATGGGGATGACTCAGGCTCATTAGCCATAGGTGCGTTCTATTCATTGGATTTGTTGCCCCTGCCATTGGGAGGTCGACCACTCAACTTGTAGCAGTTCTCTCAGGTATGGTGTGTCTTCCCACAGTAGTCACAGCGTAGGTTATTTGTGTCTCCTGCTCACTGATTTTGGGATGCTTTGCTACTGACTAGAGCTTCAGGAATGACTAAGGTTGACCCTTCCACGGTTCCAGTTGTGCCTGCTGCCTTCTTTCCTAGCATTGCTTGTCTGCGTCTTTCTTCTCTCTGCACTTCCGCAAATATACTTCCCCAATTGGAGGCAGAGGATTTCTTCCAATAATTCGGCCACGGACCTCATCAAATTCTACGTTCAAGCCTGCAAGGAATTTGAAGACTCAGCCAATATTCACCGTCTTCTGATAGTGATTGTAGTCCTCGGATGATTTCCACTCGTAGTCATTGAATAAGTCTAGGTCTTGCCAAATCCTCTTAAGAGAATTGAAATACTTTGTCACAGAGTCCTTACCTTGACGAATTTCCCCTAGTTTTAGAGTTAATTCGTAAACTTGGGATTGATTCCCTAAATCAGAGTACATCTGTGAAACGTTGTCCCATAACTCCTTGGCTGCGGAGTAACAGAGATAATTTGCCCCTATCTCCTTGGTCATGGAATTAACCAACCATGTCATCACCATTGGGTTTTTAGCATCCCAAATGGCATAGGTTGGATCTTTCATGTCAGGCTTCTTTGTTTCTCCTGTGAGATAGCTGATTTTTCCTCTCCCCTAAATCTACATGCAAACGGATTGTGACCACCTGAGGAAATTGTCGCCATTTAGTCGGATTGTTGTTATTTGAATTGAGTGTTTTCAGATAAACCCCGGACGATTTGAGGCTCAGATTGAGAAGGCTGACTTGTGACTTCGGACATTGTGGGAACAAGGAAGTGGAATCAAACCCTAGGACTTTTTCTGCTCAGATACCATAAAAGCAGAGAATGATATGAATGAAAAAGGATTCGATTAATTCTATATTTGTGTACAACAGTATTTGTAGATGCCTAGGAGATAAAATAGGTAAATAATCTTCCTAATAAAAAGGAAAAAATAAAACTGATTCCTAGAATTTCTATTCCAACCAACAAATATCAGGATTAACTAATTATGGCACATAATCAAATATTCTACATAATAACAAATATTCTACAAGGTCTTTGAACAGTTAATATGTCGAATTCTTTAAAATTGATCTTGATGAACTTAGCATGTG
Organism: Artocarpus hirsutus; assembly: GCA_946598075.1. NCBI lineage: Eukaryota > Viridiplantae > Streptophyta > Magnoliopsida > Rosales > Moraceae > Artocarpus > Artocarpus hirsutus. Next base: position 5,327 of record CAMOHE010055477.1, read on the forward strand.
AGATATATATTATTTGCTGTAGTTTGTTATGTATTTGAATAGGTAAATTATTTTTGAACCTGAAAGTTTCAGATCAATTCATGCTTCTACTTCAATTAAAAAATGGCTGGGACTTTGTGAGGTTGAAAATTTGCATTTGGACATGTTAAACTTCTTGATATTAGCTCTCATGCCTTCTTGTGATAAGTTGGAAAAGAAAGTAGAGGCAAAGTTTTTTTTTTTTTTTTTTTTTAAAAAGGAGGGCTTTTGTCATCGTGAGTTTGTGCTTTAGGTTGGTTTTAGAAGAAGATATCTTTCTAATGTACCATATATTCTAGCTCTACTCATTTCTGTTACTTCATCTGAATTTAAATAAATTGTCTCAAAAGGAGGCTTAACAACCGATGCAACTTCTTGTCTTTCTAATGAACAACCTATTTTGAGTGGTTGAAGATGAAGAAATCGTTTGGAATAGAATCACTTTTTGGGCTTCTTTGCAGGCTACTTTATTGTTTTTGTTTTTACTTTTTTTTCTTTTCAATATTTGAATTAACTTTTTCTTCGTTAATTAAGAAAGTTGATTTTGTGCAGACTGAAAGATCTTTCTTCTGTGCGGATACTGGTGCATTGCTGCAAGAGTCTACCAAACGTGCTCAGATTTACAAGAAGTAAGCATGTTGTAGCTTTCTTGTTAAATCCATACTGCCTTTCTACTGTTTAAGCAAAAAGAATGGAAATGTCCTCATGTTTGTAATAGATTTTCAATTTCTCACTCTCCTTTGCTTCTTATGTTGCAATTAATTAGCTTTTTTTGCTGAACAAGAAAGGTAGGAGACAACCAATGGTAGATTTTCTGGGTTGAGTCTCAAGTAGTTTTGCATTTAGTATTTGTTTTTCTTATTTGATTTATGCTGTTTTTCTTGGCGTCACCAAAGCTTTTTCGTTTAGCAGGTTGTCGTGGTCGTCGTCGTCGTTGTTGTTGTTGTTGTTTCTTTATTTTTTTTCTTATTTTTTTTTTAATAACGGTAGTGATACAAAAAATATAGTAATATAAGAACAAGGGAATTGCGATTTATTTATCCTGTATTTGTATGGTTCATTTAACTGCTTTTATTACCTCTTAGAATTTATCTCTTCGTGCAAAGCTTATTTTTGGGTCATCTATTTCATTTAGCAAAAACCTGGACGTATGTTATATTCTTATGCTTGTCATGAACTGGAATAAAATCATTGAAGTTTCTTTACACTTGATTCCACTTTGGTCCTTGATGTTTAAAACGTCACAAAACTGACTCCCCCAACTATCTTGGTGTGGCAAATATACTTCCTTCAGCTGCATTTGCATTAACTCTGGACGAAATACATGATGTGTTGCCTAAATGCTATTTAAGTGAGGGTAAATGGAATGTTATTGGCTTTCAGGACAAGATTAATTGATTCAATAACTGTTTGGCGTGATATTTATATTCTGTTTTAGGTATAGTCCTTGTTTTCTCTCTAAGTGTATGTTATAATGCCTGATAGGCTCCAAGGGCATTTACAATCTATTTCGATAATCCAACTACTCATGTGTTCTCCATTTTTTCAACATCTCACGAAAGGTGGAAATTTGTCACACCAAGACAGATCAAAGTCAGTTTTGGGATGTTTTAAACTTCAATGGCCATAGTAGACTTCTTGTAAAGTTCATGACCATTTTTGAGATTAATCCTTAAAGTTTGGAGTTTTACTCTTTGTTTGGCGTGAATGAAAAGTGGAAGGAAAGAAAATGTTGGAGAGATTTTAGGATGGAAATTAATAAGTTAAGATGTTTGGTAAGAGGAAATTCAGGTGGAAAGGAAAATGGGATAGAAAACTAGTAGGTGGGTCCCACCATATTTTCTCCTTCAAAAAGTGGGCGGATTGTCAGATGGAAAAAATTGACGGTTGCATACATGAGACAAAATTACAAAATTATCCATCTAAATTGCAGCCTCCAATCATTTTTTCTTTCTGTCTTTCCTTTATATCTAATAACTGTATATCAAGCCACTTCACTGTAGCTCTCTTTTGAAATGTTCTCTGGGAACGACAACTTTCCCACCAAAAGGTGCTGATTTTTACGATTTGCTTTTTATATAGGTGATAGTGAGGCAAATAAAGTTGGGTTATAGAATCTGTAATGTCACTGAAAGTTCATTCTTATTAATAATCTGATTTTGCTAAAATGATGAGAATATTGCTTTTACACTTTTGGAACTTTTTTCAATATAGAAAATTGCTTTCGTTCTCTGCACATGGTTTCAAGAGTAGAAAAAGAGAAAAGGAATGGATTAGACGTAATAGCCATAGGATTACATTGATGGCTAACCACTGACTTGGTTTCTTATTTTGGATGATAAAAAAAATACCTGGGTAAAAAGTTATGGCCGTAATTATTATTTTTCCTTCTCTTTGTTTTTGCTTCCAATATTAAACAAGTGAAGGTAAATTCGTTTTTTTTCTTTCTTATCATACCAAACAATTAAAGGGAAAACTAAAATCTTTTCTATCCTTTTAATTTTTCATCCTTTGCAATTTTCCTTCCCCGTGCATTTTCTTTGCTTCCTACCAAACAGAGGGTTAGGTTTAATTCCAGATGCACATCTTTTACTGTTACTTTTGTTGGATGGTTTACCCATAATCCTTAATCTTTTCTTGAGTTGTGTTCTATAACTTTCAGTTTGTGCATCTTAGTTTTTCAGTGAAATTTCTATTAACTGTTATATCTACTTTTCAGTAAAACCGTCAAGCTTTCAGTGGATGAACTATCGGAGATAAAAAGAATTTCGACCGGAAATCTTCGTCTGCTTGGATTCAAGCCATTAAGTTGCTTGAAGGAGTATCACAACTTAAGGCCATCAACATTTCTTTTTCCTAGCGACGAGGTTCCTTTTTTCTTGAATCCTGTGACAATACTGCAAACATCAGACTGATTCCTCTACCGTCATAGTTTGTTTAATAGATTTTCACTTATGTTTATGGAATATTGAAGTCCTATAGATTTTAAGACATTGTTGCTGCCTTCAGTTTTTATTTGTTTTAAATCGCATGGATATTTTATAATGGTATATGTAGATAATTAGGAGAAGAATGAACTTTTCTCTCTTATTTTCTGATTAGATTTACACTGGTTTAAATAGAGTAGATCAGTTTGATCACTCCCTAAGAATAAGGAAAACTAACTAGCTAGATTCTCTACTAAATAATCTCAGAAAAAATAAAACATAGCAAGATCCTAACTATAGCAAATATGTCAAAGTATATCCTAGCTAATTAAATAAAAAAATCAGAGATAATAATCTGGATCCCTAGGATATCTTCACTCCCCCTCAAGCTAGGCTTTAAACATTGATCATGCCAAGCTTGGAATTGATGGCATCAAACTAGATTCTTGGTAGTGGCTTTGTAAGAATGTCTGCTAGTTGGTTACTAGTAGGAGTATAGGTGACCTTGATAATCCCAGGATCTTTCTTTTCCTTTGTGAAGTGACGATCAATTCCCACATGTTTGGTGCGATCATGAAGAACCAGATTCTTTGCAATATTGATAGTGGACTGATTATTGTTGAACACCACCATTGGTTCTTCAACTGGAATGTAGAGTTCTTGCAATAGTATATTTAGCCACATATCTTCATATATACCATGTGCTAAAGCTCGGAACTCAGCTTCAGCACTGCTTTTGGAGACAATTGACTATTTTTTGCTTCGCCATGTGACTAGATTTCCCTAGATATAGGTACAGTAGCTCGATGTTGATCTCCTTTTAGTAATAGAGCCTGCCTAGTCTACGTCACTAAATACCTCAATACTTCAGGATGAGGAACGTTTGAATAGTAGTCCTCTTCATGGTGTGAATTTCAGACATCTGATAATTCGATGCTGCTTTCAAGTGTTCCTCATTGGCACTGTTCATATGCTGACTCACCACGCTTATTGCAAATCTAATGTCAGGACGAGTGTGTGATAGACATATACGTTTCCCAACAAGCCTTTGATATCTCTCCTTGTCAACTGGTTAACATTTTGTCCTAGCTTCGAGTTTTGTAGATGAATCCATTGGATTATCCGAGGGTTTACAACCCATCATTCCCATGTCCTTCAGGAGGTCAAGAACATATTTTCTTTGTGAAACTGTGATGCCCTTTTGAGATCTTGCAACTTCCATACCCAGGAAGTATTTGAGGTTTCAAAGGTCTTTAATTTCAAATTTTTTAGCAAGGAGTTTCTTTAGCTTTTGAATTCCATCATCATCATCACCTGTGACTATAATATCATCAACATAGACAATTAAAATGGTCAATTTACCTCCGGATGATTTCTTTACGAAGAGAGTATGGTCTGTTTGACATTGAGAGTATTCTTGAGTCTTAACCACCCTCGTGAATTGATCAAACCATGCTCAAGGTGATTACTTAAGTTCGTATAGAGATCTCTTCAATTTGCATACCTTTTCGCTGGTAGCAAAGTCTTCAAGTCCTGGTGGTATAGTCATGTAGACTTCTTCCAATTCTCCATTCAAGAATGCATTCTTGACATCTAATTGGAAAAGTGGCCATTCAAGATTAGCAGCAAGTGATAATACAACTCTGATAATGTTTAGTTTGGCCACAGAAGCAAATCTCTCCTGATAGTCAATACCATAGGACTGAGTGAACACTAATTCAACCAATCTAGCTTTGTACCTCTCAATGCTTCCATCTTCCTTAAACTTTACAGTAAAAATCCATTTACAACCAATCGGATTTTTTCCTTGTAGAAAAAGAATAGTGATGTCCCAAGTACCGTTCTTCTCTAGGGCATTAATTTCTTCGAACACTGCCTTCTTCCATCCTCTTGACTTCAAAGCTTTAGTAATATCTTTTGGAACTTGAATATCATCAAGATTTGCAACAAATGCTTGCAATGGAGTGTTGTGTACAGTTTCTCACTCCTTTTCTAATAGCAATTGGCCGCTGCAAATCATCACAACTAGGGACAGGTTCAGAATTACCTCTAGTAGACACAGAATCCAAGTCAATGTCTTGGTCTTGTTGAGGATGAGCTTGATCATCTGCATCTTCTCTCCTTGCTTTCTCTCTCGAATAGACACCGAGTTTGGATGGATTTTCTTGTTGAGCACTTATTTCTGGAGATGAGGATTTTCTAAAATAGGATTTGAGGGCTCATTTTTAGAGGGTAAGGCAAATTCAGACTCTAGTGGCTCAAGTGGAAAAGTAACGATAGAAGACAGAGACACAACTGAGGGGCTAGGAACTGATACTGTGGAGATTATATTCTCCCAAAGCTAATATTCACTCACTTTCTCCCCTTGAATTTCGGATTTGGGGTAGTAGGGTTGATCCTCAAAAAATGTGACATTCATGGAGGTGTAAAATTTTTTAGTAATTGGAGAATAGCACTTGTAGCCTTTTTGGTGGGGTGAGTACCCTAAAAAAATGCATTTCACCGCCTAGGGGTCTAGTTTTCCATGGTTTTGATGGTGTTTATGGAAAAAGGAAGTACACCCAAACACTTTGGTATAGTGGAGATGACTTTTGTGTTTGGAAAGGCTTTGAAAAGAGAATCACATGGTGTTTGGAATTTCAAGACCCGAGATAGTATTCGGTTAACGAGATATGTAGCGGTTAAAATTGCATCTCCCTAGAAGTTCTTTGGTAAGTTGGAGGCAAAGAGAAGGGCTTGAGCAACCTCTAGCAGATGCCGATTTTTTCGCTCGGCGACACCATTTTGTCATGGGGTTTCAACGCATGAACTTTGGTGAATTATACCATTTTGGGCCATAAACTCTCCTAGGTTTGCATTGAAGTGTTCTACCGCATTATCAGATCTTAAAAATTCAAATTTTTCTCGGAATTGAGTTTGTATCATGGCATAGAAGTTTTTAATGCTTGGTACTATTTCACTCTTTTCTTTCATGAGAAAAAACCAAGTTAATCTGGTATGGTCATCTATGAAACTGATAGACCATCTAGATCTTGTAATGTGTTTCAATTTTGAGAGACCCCATATATCACTGTGAATGAGAGAATGGGTGAGACAGTTTGTATGCCAGAGAAGGATATGGATTTCGTACATGCTTGGAATATTGACAAATTTCACACCGAAAATTGCTTGAATTTTTATTCACAAACAATGAAGAAAATAACTTTTCTAAATAAACAAAGTTTGGATGGCCGAGTCGATAGTGCCATAACATAACTTCACTTTCTTTATTTGACTCGCTAGAAGAACTAGAATTAAAAGGAAACTGACTCAAAGTTTGTGACACAACCAGAACTTTGAACTTGTCTTCGAGAGAAGGGACTTGGATTGAAGAGGTAGTCCTGCACCCACTTTAGCAATTCCAATCGTCTTCCTTGATTCCTTGTCCTGAAAAATGCACATGTTATCATCAAATTCAACATGGCATTTTAGGTCATCAATTAGCTGGATAATAGATAGCAGATTATAGTCAAGATTTGGAACCAATAAGACATTATTGAGGGTCAGATTGTCAGAGAGCACAATTGAACTAGTTCCAATTACTTTAGATATAGACCCATCAGCTGTTTTGATTGTCCAATTTTCTTGACATGGAGTGAGTGTGGAGAATAGAGTTGCATTACCAGTCATGTGGTCGGAGGCTCCGGAGTTGATAATCCAATGGTTCAATTTTGTAGTCCCTATTTTAGAGGCTGTGGAAAAATTACCATGTTGTGTGAGCAAAGCGGTTCTAGCAGTAGACTTAGTGGTCCTAGATTGATCAATCAGTTTCTGAAGTAGTTCTAATTGCTCTTTATTGAACAATGAGGATTCGACAAGTCTAGGCTTGCTTCTGCCGTTGTTGTGTTGCCTTTACTGCCTTGGGTTCTTCCAGGTTTCCATCCTTTTGGCTTTCTGTGGAGATGCCAACATGTTTCCTGAGTATGGCCAAGTTTTCCACAATGATCACAACGCGGGCGCTCTTTCTTTTGTTGGTTACCATACTGCAGAGTTTGTGGGCCCCGAACAGTAAGGGTAGAGGAATTGGTGATAGCTTGTGATCCCATCATAAGTTTTTTCCTGCACTGCTTTCTCCTAACTTCAGAAAAAACTTATCTGATTGAAGGGTTTGTTCTGTTGGCAAGGACTTCCTCGTACATCATCTAAATTCTTGTGTAGCCCGATGAGAAACTTGTAGACCTGGTTCTTTTCAACAATCAGTACCTTATGGCATCTCTAGGGCAGTCCCAACTAAACTCTTCAAATTTGTCAAGTTGCCAAAAACGGTTGTGAGTGTTAAAATTCTCGGTCACACTCAACTCTCTGTCTTAGATTACTAAGGTGGCTTTCAATCTTGAACAACTCCGAAGAGTTCTCCACGTAGGAATATGCTTCACGTGTTGCCTCCTGGATTCCTTGAGTCGTGTCATATAGCAAAAAATTCTCACCTATGCTGTTAGTCATGGAGTTGATTAACCATGACATTATCATGCTATTTTCAGCCTTCCAGGTCCTATATGTTGGGGTTTAACTGCAAAACTAGTGAGGTAATCATCTTTACCTTTCTCGCATATATACATCATCACTGATTGTGACCATTGGAGATAGTTGTGTCCGTTCAGCCTATGCCTTGTGATCGCCTGAGGATTGTTGTCAGTAATTCCGTTGGTAATTGCAACCAACACTTTAGAAGAGTAACCAGAGTCAACAGTCGTCATCTGGGGGGTAGTTTTGGGATTTTTGATGGCCATATGATCAACGGTGATCGAGTTTTTTAGGTTTTAGAGCCAAAGCTCTGATACCATGTAGATAATTAGAAGAAGAATGAACTTTTCTCTCATTTTCTGATTAGATTTACACTGGTTTAAATAGAGTAGATTAGTTTGATCACTCACTAAGAATAAGAAAAACTAACCAGATTCTCTATGGAATATCTCAGAAAAAATAAAACATGGCAAGGTCCTAACGGTACCAAATATGCTAAGTATATCCTAACTAATTACATAATAAAATCAAAGACAATAATCTAGATCCTTAGAATATCTTCAGTATATGTGCTCATATACCTTCCCTCCCTCTCTCCCTCTCTCTCTCTCTCTCTGTCGCTATGCATTTAAGTTTGGAACAAAGCAAGGAGCATATTTCTAGAATTATGGTGTAAACTATGAACCCTCTCTCCCTCTTGCTTTCTCTCTTGCTATGCATTTAAGTTTGGAACAAAGCAAGGAGCATATTTCTAGGAATTATGGTGTAAACCATGAACCAAAACAAAAAATTTCACAAATTATATATTAGGCACTCATTCTGTCCTAGCAAATTGCACTTATATAGCTACTTGTGTATTTACTTTTTTTTTTTTTTTCTGAAGCTAAAAGAGTCTTCTTTTTTACTTTCTTTAACCATTAACGATAAAGACTTGTCTTATTTTTTACTTTCTTTAACCTTTAACAATAAAGACTGTCTTTGGCTTCAAGTATCCCACAAAGAGGCATTGGAAACAGGAATAATTATGTTTTAAGTGAGATTAATATGTTCTAGTTTATATAGGGAGAAGTGTCTTGCTGATTGATTAATGATAATTTTAAATTGGAGTTTTGGAGAATTAAGGTACGCTGGTAGAAACTCTAATTTGAAATTTGATTAGAAGTAAAACATATGGAGGATTTTGCAAAGTTTGGGCTGAGTTGGGTGGCTCCTTTGAAATGTGTGGATCCGTTTGTTTGTTCTTATCTCATTGGTTTCGATAAGAGAGGGGGAGAGATTTTGAACACTGCTATTTTTGGGATTGTGCTGGGCAATTTTGTTTGAAAGACATAAGAGGATTTTTGAAGATGTAAAGGGCAGTGTCATGTAGCTGGGAAATTTAAAAAGTGAATTTGCTTGCAGTGTGGTCGTATGAGGATAAAATTTTCAGGGATTTTAATTTTCATATTTGGTTAGGGATTCTCATATTTTTGACATAGTATATTCCTATTGTATTCTTAGTGTTACCTAGGCTGTTTCTTCTATTTGTCGAGCGATAGAGGGTTAAATATTTCACTGTTGGAAGTTTGTGAATTTGAAGGGATAAGAGAGAAGATAACTACGTTTTTGATTGATAACTTTTATTTATTGTTCATGGAAGCTGACTTGTGGCCTGATTTTCGACCGCAGGATATAATTGGTAGCACACGCCTTTTTATCGCACTACACAGTTCCATGTTGCGGCTTAAACGGTTAGTACATGTAATTTAACTCATCTTTGGTTGACTACTAATTTGCATTGATTTTGCCCATGCTAGTGTATCCTATTTGCGAGGCACTACTTTTGGGTGAGTCATAAACATAGACATCCTAAGTTCTAGTCCTGCTAGACGGACAGCTAGACTGTCTAACGAATGGGGCCAATGAGATGTCTCATTTATCTTTGAGCAACGAAAAAGAAAAAAGAAAAAAAATTTGTCACTTTTTCAGTGGGTAAAATTTTGTTCAGTGGTGTAATTTTTAACACTCAAATGTGATATAGGTTTGTTTCTATATGTTTAAAGTATCTTTCTTTGTTATGCAACTAACTTTTTTTTTTTTGGGGTTCTTAACTACAATTGAAGAGAATTAGAAGAATGAATTTTTTCTCATATTTACTGAATCGGTTTACGTTAGAATAAATAGGACTGATCAATTTGATCATATCCTGGAAATAAGGAAACTAACTACTTAGATTCTCTCCTAGATTTATCATAAAATAAAACATAAAAAGATACTAATAATTTTGAATAGGCTAAATAGATCCCAAGTACTCCAATCATGAAACTAGGGACAATAATCCGAGTCTTCTAGAATATCTACACTCCTCCTTAAGCTGGGCTGTTTACATTAAACATGCCAAGCTTGGAATTAATGGCATCAAACTGGCTCTAGGCAGCGGCTTTGTAAGAATGTCTGCAAGTTGGTTGCTAGTGGGAGTATAGATGACCTTAACAATCCCAAAATCTATTTTCTCCTTAATGAAGTGACAATCAATTCTCACGTGTTTGGTGCGATTATGATAAATTGGATTCTTAGCAATGCTGATAGTGGACTGATTGTCACATGACACAATCATTCTAGATGTTGATCTTCTATCAGTAATGGAGCCAGCCCAATCTGCATCACTGAATACCTCAATGCTCCGAGATGATGAACGTTTGAATAGTAGTCCTCTTCCAAGTGTGAATTTTAGATATAGAATAATTCGGTATACTCCCTGCAAGTGTTCCTCATTGGGGCTATTCATATGCTGATTCACCACACTTACTGCAAATCCAATGTCGGGACGAGTATGTAATAGATAAATGAGTTTCCCAACAAGCCTTTGATATCTCTCCTTGTCAACCGTTTCACATCCTATCCTAGCTCCGAGTTTTGTAGATGAATCCATTGGAGTTTTCGAGGGTTTACATCCCATCATTCCAGTGTCCTTTAATAGGTTAAGGACATATTTTCTTTGTGAAACCGTGATGCCCACTTTTGATCTTGCAACTTCCATATCTGGGAAATATTTAAGATTTCCAAGGTCTTTAATCTCAAATTCCTTGGCAAGAAGATTCTTCAGCTTTTGAATTTCATCATCATCATCCCCTGTTACTATAATATCATCAACATTGACAATTATGATTGCCAATTTACCTTCAGATGATTTCTTGACGAACAGTGAATGATTTGCCTGACATTGAGTGTATTCTTGCATTTTAACCGCCCTTGTAAATCGATCAAACCACACTCTAGGCGATTGTTTGAGTCCATATGGCGACTTCTTCAGTTTGCATACCTTACCACTATTAGTAGAATCTTCAAGTCCTGGTGGTATAGTCATGTAGACTTTCTCTGTTAATTCTCCATTTAGGAATGCTTTCTTGACATCTAATTAGAAGAGTGGCCAGTCAAGATTAGCAGCAAGAGATAATAGAACTCTGACAGTGTTTAGTTTGGCTACAAGAGCAAAGGTCTTTTGATAGTCAATGCCATAAGACTGAGTGAACCCTTTTGCAACCAATCTAGCTTTGTACCTTTCAATGCTTCCATCTTCCTTGAATTTTACAGTAAAAATCCATTTACAGCCAACCGGGTTTTTACCTTGTGGAAGAGCAATGATGTCCCATGACCATTCTTCTCTAGAGCACTAATTTCTTCCAATACAGCCTTCTTCCATTCCTTTGACTTCAAGGCTTCAGTAACATCTTTTGGAACTCTGATTTCATCAAGGTTGGCAATAAATGCCTGGTGGTTTGATGACAGATTGCTGTAGGAAACATATTTTGTGATGGAATGTTGTGTACAGCTCCTTAATTCTTTCCTAATTGCAATTGGGCTGCTTTAGAATTACCTTTAGTGGACACAGGATCCAAGTTAACGTCTTGGTCTTGTTGAAGGCGAGTTTGACCATTAACATCTTCTCTCCTTGTTTTTTCTCCCAAATGGACACTAAGTTCAGATTAATTTTTTGGTTGAGGACTTATTTCAAGAGATGAGGGATTTTCAATAGGATTTTCTGGAATAGGAGATGGGTGATTTTCTGGTACAGGAACAGGAGTTGAGGACTGATTTTTTGGAATAGGAGCAAGAGTTAAGGGCTCATTTGAAGAACGTAATTTAGACTCGGGCTCATTTGAAGGAGACACAAACACAGCCGTAGGGTTAGGAACAGATACCGTGGAGATGATATTCTCCCAAACTGAGACACTCACTCTCTCCCACTGAATTTCAAATTTTGTGTAGTAGGGTTGATCCTCAAAAAAGGTGACATCCATGGAGGTGTAAAATCTTTTTGTGAGTGAGGAGTAGCACTTGTAGCCCTTTTGGTATGGTGCATATCCTAGGAAAATGTATTTTACTACCCTGGGGTCTAATTTTCCACGGTTTTGGTGATGATTATGGACAAAGGAAGTACAACCAAACACTTTTCGTGGTATGGTAGTGAAAACCCTTGTTTTTGGAACGCTTGTAAAAGAGAATCACACGGTGTTTGAAACTTCAAGACTCGAGATGGCATTCGATTAATGAGATATGTGGCAGTTAAAATTGCATCTCCCTAGAAGGTCTTTGGTCAGTTGGATGCAAAGAGAAGGGACCGAGCAACCTCTAGAAGGTGCCGATTTTTACATTCAGCGATACCATTTCGTTGTGGCGTTTCAACACGAACTTTGGTGAATTATACCATTGTGGGTCGTTAACTCTCCTAGGTTTGTATTGAAATATTCCCTCGCGTTATCGGACCTTAAAAATTTAATGTTGGTTTGGAATTGAGTTTGTATCATGGCATAGAAATTTTTGAAGATTTGTACTGTTTCACTCTTTTCTTTTATGAGAAAAACCCAGGTTAGTCTGGTATGGTCATCTATGAAACTGATAAACAATCTAGATACTGTAATATTTTTTTATTTTTGAGAGGCCCCATATATCTCTATGAATGAGTGAAAAAGGGTGAGACGGTTTGTATGTTTGAGAAGGATATGAATTTCGTGCATGCTTGGAGTATTGACATATTTCACATCAAAAATTACTTGAATTTTATTATTGAACAATGAAGGAAATAATTTTTCTAAACACACAAAACTAGGATGGCCAAGGCGACAGTTACATAAACATAACTTTACTATCCTTATTTAACTGACTAGGAGAACTAGGATTAAAAAGAAACAGACTTGAGGTAGTGACACAACCAGAACTTTGAACTTGTCTTCGAGAGGAAGATCTTGGATTGAAGAGGTAGAGTCCCGAACCTACTTCAGCAATTCCAATCGTCTTCCTTGATTACTTGTCCTGAAAGATGCACAATTTATCGTTAAATTCAACATGACATTTTAGGTCACGGGTCAGTTGGATAATGGACAACAGATCATAGTCGAGTTTTGGAACTAGTAAGACATTGTTTAGAGTGATATTGTCACAGAGTACGACTGAACCAATTCCAATTGCTTTAGATATAGACCCATCAGCGGTGTTGATAGTCCAATTTTCCTAACATGGAGCGAACGTGTAGAATAGATTTGTGTTACCAATCATGTGGTCGGAGGCTCCAAAGTCGACAATCCAATGATTTGAATTTACACTCCTTGTTTTAAACGCCGAGGAAAAATTACCTTGGTGTGCGAGCGATGCAATTCTAGCAATGGACTCTATAGTCCTAAGTTGATGTTGACCAATTAGTTTTTGAAGCAGCTGTAGTTGCTCTTTACTAAATAACGAGGATTTAGCAGGTCCAGGGCTTGCTTTTGCTGTGGCTATTTTGCCTTTTCTGCCTCTGATTTTCCTAGGTTTCCATCCTTCTAGTTTTCCGTGGAGTTGCCAGCATATGTCTCGAGTATGATTGGGTTTTCCACAATGGTCACATCGAGGGCGTTCCTTTTTTAGCTTCTTACGATTCCGCTAAATTTCTGGACCCCAACCACCAAGAGCAGAGGAATTGGTGACAGCAGGCAATCCTATCATAAGTTTTTTCTTGCTTCTCCCCTCTCCTGATTCAAAAAAAACTTCTCTGATTGAAGGGTTCGTTCTCTTGGCAAGGACTCTTCCACGTACATTGTCTAAATTCTTGTTTAGACCGATGAGAAACTTGTAGACTCGTTTCTTTTCAACGATCTGTTTGTACTTTATGGCATCTCTAGGGCAGTCCCAGCTACACTTCGAATTTGTCAAGTTGTTGCCAGAATCTATTGAGGGTGTTAAAATATTCAGTTACACTCAACTCTCCTTGTTTTAGGTCATTGAGTTGGCTTTCAATCTCGAACAATTCTGATGCATTCTCCACGCAAGAGTAAGCTTCACATGCTGCCTCCCATATTGCTTGAGCCGTGTCATACAGCAAAAAATTTTCCCCTATGTTGTATGTCATGGAGTTGATCAACCATGACATCACCATATTGTTTTCAGCCTTCCATGTCCTATATGTAGGATCCTCTTGTTGGGGTTGAACTGCAAAACCGATAAGGTAGTCATCTATACCTTTCCCGCATATGTACGTCATTACCGATTGTGACTATTGGAGGTAGTTTTGCCCATTCAGCTTGTGCCTTGTGATAACTTGAGGACTGTTGTCAGCAATTCCGCTGGAAACTTGAGCCATGACATTGGAAGGGGCATATGAGTAACCAGTTATCATCTGGGAGGTAGTGTCGGGGTTTGTGGCGTCCATAAGGTCGACGGTGATGAAGTATTTTAGTGTTTAGAGCCACAGCTCTGACACCATGAAGAGAATAAGGAGAATGAATTTTTTCTCATATTTATTGAATTGGTTTACATCAAAATAAATAGGACAGATCAATTTGATCATATCTTGGAAATAAGGAAACTAACTACTTAGATTCTCTCCTAGATATATCAGAAAATAAAACATAAAAAGATACTAATAGTCCTGAATAGTGTAAATAGATCCTAACTACAATCATGAAACTAGGGACAATAATCCGAATCTTCTAGAATATCTACAACAATGATGCAGTCATAAATCTGGTGGTGATGTTTTTCTATATCATTTGTCCAAGGATGAAAACTTCTACGTTAGTTAAGTCCCAGAAAAAATAAATTGTGCTTTAGATTATGTGTTACAGTATAAAATATTGAAATTTTGATTGTAGCAATGAAAATGCTTAAGAGGCCTTTTATGGTTTCTGAACTTCAATAAGTTTGAACCACCATTAGCCAGAGAGAAAAAAAAAAAAAAGACCTCAACTGTTTCCATATAAGAATAGATTCCATTTACACTGCTGTACTTCTTATTTGCTTTTCTTTCCTACTGCAGTTATTGTTATTTTTTTTTCCCCTGTTAAATATAGTTTTGATTAGCAACTCTATGTTATCCACCTTAGAACCAAAAAAAAAAAAAAAAAACCTTTCATTATCTGCTCCTGTTTGCATGGCACACGAAGTTACTGTCTGGCCCATGGATTTATGTTATACATGCTGATGAACTTTTTTATGATTTTATCCTTTTCCTTTTTTCTTTCAGTTTTGCAGTTGCGTTTTATGGCAGTTCATCTCGTCCGCAATTGGTTGCCCTTGTTGCCCAAGTAAGATGTTAATGACATGTTATGAAGTGTATTGATGCATAAATAGTTGTTGATAATGACATAGTTGTGGTGAAGTTTTGTGATTTAATATCTAAAAATTTTGCCATCAAACTGTTTCTCCATTATCAGCTTCAGGCAATAATAATAGAAAAAAGGAAGCTGCAAATGACCGGTTGTTCTTGCTTCTAAAAGTCGTGCTCTTAAATGGGAAATATATTGGCAATGATAGAAATTTATATCACGCAAAAAAGTATTCTTATTTTATTGTTTGATTCGTCTTCTAAGTCATCTATGCAATTGCGTTTATCTTCCACAAAACAACAAATTCTCTGGTTCTTCTCCATGTTCATGTGTGTAGTTGTAGAATTTGTTTTGGGTTCATTGTCCTTAATGGCATGAGCTTTTAGACTCTGGTCTACGAAGTGTTTCATAACTAAACAATTTTTTAGATTCTGTCTTCAGTTGAGAAAACTACTTGGAGGCACTCAACCTATCCTTCAAAAACCGATTCAAACTAATAAAATGTAACTTATTTTACTGATTGAAAGATCAACAGATCTTAATTGACATTAAATTTTTTTTTCTATTTTTTTTAATTTATTGATGCTATGCTTTTATGTGTGTGCATCTCTCTCTTTATGCACGAAGAAAGTTTACAACAAAAGTAGCACTTCGAAGGCAAGAAGTTCTCAAAGAGAATACAGAGGAACTAAAAATAACGAGACTCAAATGACTCGAAAAAACTCCCAACTTTCATGGTTATAGATAAAGGGAAATCCTTGAATGTTTTATCTGTTGAAGCACACAAGGATGCAAGTTATTTGAGACTTTTAAGAGAAACTAGCATCTTGTTCAATCTTCTTGAAAATCACTCCATTCCTTTCAGTAAAAATGACACAAAAAGTAGCCTGCATCTTCCCCATCATCATCGCCATCTTCCTGGAGCCAAAAATACCCACTGAAATCCAGCTTTACTTATTGAAACTCACTTATCTTCCTTATATAATGCCCAGGAGGAAATAATTAAAGCTGGTGGTCAGGTTGAGCCACCGGGAATGCATATGATATCTCTTCCATATTCTGATGATATCAGAGACATTGAAGAGGTAAGGAATATGCCGATTATATTGCAGTTCTATGGGTGCTGTCTTATTTAACAAACACTGTCTGTGCAGCTTCATTCAGATTCAAGTGTCGCAGCACCTTGTGCAACTGATGAGCAAGTAAAATATGCTGCTGCTTTAATGAAACGAATAGACTTGAAAGATTTTTCCGTATGCCAATTTGCAAACCCTGGTACGTTGTTACCACATAGGTATTAAATATTTGCGGAAATGGATAACATTGAAGTCTAGATATGTATATTTATCTGTGTTGCCGTTTAGCTCGTATAACTCGTTGCTTCGGCATTAAATAAGGGCCAATTTGTCATCGCCTGAACCGAGTCATGGGAGGGGAGATATTAATGCACCAAACGAAGTTTCATTAGTAAAATATGCTGCTGCTTTAATGAAACGAATAGACTTGAAAGATTTTTCCATATGCCAATTTGCAAACCCTGGAACGTTGTTACCACATAGGTATTAAATATTTGCGGAAATCGATAACATTGAAGTCTAGATATGTATAGTTAACTGTGTTGCTGTTTAGCTCGTATAACTCGTAACTTCGGCATTAAATAAGGGCCAATTTGTCATCGCCTGAACCGAGTCATGGGAGGGGAGATATTAATGCACCAAACGAAGTTTCATTTTACTTTGTTAACCTCAGCCATTACTTGGCTATTCTGAAATGTCTTTCAGCCAAATGTATAGTTGGATTGGTTATGTGAAACCCTTTTGCAGCGATCCAAAGCCTCTGCTTAAGTACCTAGGGTATCTAGTATCACTCTTTGTTGTGGCTTTTAATGTTTTGCCAGTGGAGTACTGTCAAAGTTTAGCCGTGCCTTGAACCTCAAATGTCCTCAAATGGCATTGGTAATTAAGTGGAAATAGTTATCAATCAAATACATACTAGATAAATACATACCAGTACACATTCATGTTTAGTACCTCTATCAAATGTTTATGAACTGGATAGATAACTTTTGACTTCTAATGAAAACTTGGACACCAAGCTGATTACAGACAGCGCTGCTTTCATTTTTTTCGCCAATAATAAAATGCTTAGGCATTTATACACCGTCTTTATTGCAGCCTTGCAGAGACATTATGCAGTGTTGCAGGCTCTGGCTCTGGAGGAAGATGAGATTCCAGACATCAAAGACGAAACCGTGCCCGACGCGGCGGGCATGTCTAGGTAAGAGAAGTTCTGTGATTTCATCTGGTTCTGCACATGCATTCCCACTTCTCTTTCTGCCGCTACATTCCCTTGCTTATGCTTGCATGATGAACAATTCAAATGGTAGTCTGCATGCCATAAGCTCCCCAGCTTCAGAATATAAGAAAAATTGTATCCTCTCTCTTTATGTATAACCAATAATGTTTGTACATTGCACTAACTTGATGTTTTTTCACATCGCCTCAGACCAGGAGTGGTTAAAGCCTTGGAAGAATTTAAGCTTTCAGTCTATGGAGAGAATTACAACGAGGAAAATGATCACCCAAAGGCAACCGAAGCCTCTAAAAAGAGAAAGGCAGCTGCTGAACTTGCAGCTGAAGAGAGCGCAAACTACGACTGGGGTGAACTTGCTGACAATGGAAAGGTTTGACACTTGCTTCGTTGTTTTTGCTTAGACAATTGTGCTTATAACTCACACTGGACATAATGTGGTTGGTCATTCAGGGATTGTTGACTAGAACACATATTCAAGTCTTAGAAAGCAAAATAGTTGCGGAAGTTAAAAAAGGAGGGGAAAAAAAAAAAGTGCTTAAATACATATGAAATGGGTGAAATGCTAGCAGCCCTTCCAGGAAATAGTCTGTTCAATAATTCAAACATTTCATTTGCTTTAGTTAAATTAAGGTAGTAGAAATTTCTGTGGAGGGAACGGCCAAAAAATCATAGGCCCTATTTGTTTTTGTTCTCAAAATTTTTAGAGATGTTTTCATACGTTTTTCGAAACAAGAATTTTAAAAACACTCTCAGCACAATTCCAAAAAATTCTCATTTTTCAAAATAAAAATATTTTCATCTATTTTGAAAACAATACCAAACGACTCCATAGTCTCAAGAACTATATGGCTAGGCCTAAAGAATATTCTCAAATAAGTTATTCTCATGTTCAAAAAAATGGATCTGATAGCAACATGTTTAAGTTGTTTTTTTTGTTTTGTTTTTGTTTATTTTTTTAATTTATCTCTTTTACAATAACATTTCTTCTGAATATCATAAGTTAATTTCTGCTGAATATCAGAAGTTTAGTCAATAGTGGAGGAAACAAACGAAAACAAACCCTACAAAGAACTTGGAAATCTGAGGTAGGCTGCATGTGTTGTGCAGTTACAAAAGAGTTAAAAAGTCCCAAAACAAATAAATTTATCGCGTGTATAAAAGCTTCCGTTCACATGTTACGTATTGATAAGTTTCAGAACACAAAAAAACTACTGTGGTCATATTTTTCTTGTTTCATTTGCAGTTGAAGGATTTGACAGTAGCAGAGTTAAAGTACTACTTAACGGCACACAGTCTTCCTGTTGCCGGAAAGAAGGAAGCTTTGATCAGTAGGATATTAACGCACATGGGGAAATGAACGAGTTCGGGTTTTGTATTTTGTGTAATGATTCTAAATTGGTATAGTGAACACAGCAATACGGTGGTCCAGTGCTACAAATTGTTGGGGTTGGTCATCATCCTTTTTTTTTTTTTTTTTTTTTGTGGCAATATTTATCAACACTTGGTTCATAAAGTTCTTAGATTTGCTTTTGAATATTCCTCATCAACATAAAGTAGTTTACATTTGCAAAAATGTGACGGTTCACATTATTGCAGAGGGAGGAGAAAAAAAAAAAAAAATCAAGTTTCTCCTCAGTGACCTACTTCCTTTTTCATATTTCGTTCAAATGGTCTAAAATGAGGCAAATAAACCTCGACTTTGGGTTGTAAACGGATGTTTGCTGGAGAACATTTGTAGCTACTGATCCTGTTCACTGAACGTAAAAAATGTGTTGAATTTAGCTCATGGAATTAGCTTGAACTATGCCTCTTGTGGGTATTTTCTTTTTTTGAATGGCCTGTTGTGGGTATTCTGACAAATCTGTTTATTGTATATTTCTGTGTGCATGGACTATTATCAGTGCTCAGAGGCATTTAAATTAGTGGAGTTTTGTATAAGTGTAGTTTTACTGGTACAATAAAAGAGAGTGCGTTTATTATCATCTCTCATTTTACTTTATACACACTTTTATTTAATAAGATGTATTTATTACTGTATTATCTATTAATAAAATTACTCTTAAGGACAAAAATATTTTAAATAAATACTCCTTGCAAACAGTGTCTTAATATATATACAAATGTATATATATTCCCTTCTTAAAATTAGTGTATTATTTTTTTTAAAGAATAAAAAGGAGTCCAATGTAAAATAGTCTCCAATAAAATGTGTTTTTTTAATTGTTTTATTTTTTAATTGTTTTATATACACTAATCGTAATTATATATTTTCTAACAAATTGATTGATACATAAGTAATTATAAATAGAAGAAACCACCCTTTGATTTTATATAAAAACACTATAAAAATACATTTTCTTTTTTATTTTTAAGTATAAAAACTACAATTTGCTCTATTCATATATAAACCTTTATAAATCACTATCGATTGTTATTTTTTCAAATCTAAAGTTTGGTTTAATAAGAAGGGAAAAATTATATTAAGAAAAAACTTGCTTGGTATATAAACTAAAAAAGAAAAATGTTTGGAAAAAAATTGTAAGTTTATTTGGTGGTTAAGTGAAAAAAAAGAAAAAAGAAAACCAATTAATAATACTATTCCAGTGTAGAGACTTTCTTAGTATTCTAGGAGGGGTGAAAGAAGTAAATGGGGGGTGGTTGAGGTTGTGAAAAGTAGAATAAAAGGAATCAATAAGAGCATCTTAAAAAAATTAGTGACGGTAAATATTAGACTTTCTTTAAGAGGCTCGGTGGCACTAGAGAATTACAACATTCAAATGATGAGAGAACAAGCCATTGAAGGGGATCAAAATTTGTTGTCTCATTTTCTTGTCCAATTAGTTGTCCTTAATTAAACTTTGACATATAAGTAAATTGTTTACTTATTTTTAATATTTAGGTTATATATGTGTTTAAGTTGTTGAGTTTAAATGACGTGTCACGTAAATATTAGAGGGGACAGCGAAAGAGGCATGAAAATAGGATAGCAAATCTTGACTCCACTAAAAAACCTTTTGGAGGGTTTTTTTTTTTTTTTTTTTTAATGCAGCTTCAGTTGTAGTTAAGCAGTTTAAAAAATTGACATTTCATTGATAGGAGTACCAAAATTGCAATTTCCGGGGGCCAATTTTGTATCATTTTGAGTTGCAAAATGGCAAAGTGAAGCGACCCTGTTCTTCGGATCAAATTTTAAGTTAATCCTCATTCTTTTAACTCTGTTACACGTTATTGGACGAGCATTTACCCATCTTGCAAAACTTTCCCAGACGACTAAACATGTCCTCCATTCTCACAGCGTAATTTGTGTGACTTGAATTTTCTTTATTTCTGTTTCTCTTTTTCTTTTTTGGTTGATGCGTGACAGGACTATTTATTTTAATTTAAGTCTTTTACTTAGGACAAGCTCAGAACTGACTATATTAATGATAATCCTCGGCCATAAATGTCAACTACTAACGTTATCTAAAAAATTTAAAAAAAAAAAAAAAAAAGAAAAAAAAGAAAAAGAAAAAAGTGGACTTAAATTTTTCCTTGCAAGACGGACAATCCAGCCACAAAACTTTCAAGATCTGGCCCTATGGATAAACAGATAATCCAGACACAAGACTTTCAAGGTCTGGCCCACTTCGAATAGGTCACACGCATCTTATTAATTTCGTTAAATTGTAGCAATTATCTTGGAAAAATAAAACCAATTAAACGTCCAGATATAAAGTTAATAGCAACGGGGATTTGACATAAAGAAATGTTAGCAATCAATCTCTATTATCATATCAAATATTGTATTTGCATCTCTCATAATCCATTTATGATGTATTTAATGTCTTCTTTTCTCTTGCATATGAAGGCATTTCATTACGACTATTATTCAGCCCCCAACATCTGAGTAGTCTTAACAGCCAGAAATAAACTAGGTCATTGATAATAGAATAAACTAGGCCCTTTTTTTAAAAAAAATTATTCACTAAGAATATCATATAATAACCTTTTAAAAAAAAAATATCATATAATAAGACATCTATTAGCTTGTTGATTCATATATAATACTAAAAAATTAGACATAAAACACTCTTTGATTCTATAAAATGTGGGAGAAATATCAAATAAGAAGAGTAAACACTTCAATTTCATTTAAAAAAAAATGCTACCTTGTTATATGTTATTGGACTAACGTATTTATCAGTTACACTCTAAAACAGAAATGAGAAACTGTAAATTGAGGAAACTATTTCCAAAAATTAAAATTTAAGATAATTAAAAACATGAAAGCAGCTTATATTTGACCCAAAATTAAGCCAAAATTAAACTTGACTTTTCAAGATCGAATTATTACAAAAAGAAATTTTCCTATTTGTAACATTGCTAATATAATTAATTGAAAGCCTAAGAATGAAATTTGACATTTATTCTATAATAACGGGACGTAAATTTTTTGTCCAATTTTAGTTTTACAAATAATATATAACCGATCTCATTATGATATATTATTTAAAAAATTTAAAATGATATCTAATTGATTTTTATATTCTTTTTATTAAATCATAGTCATAAAGTAATTGATTAGGCATCTTTTAGAACACCAACAATTAAATTGAGAATTTTATAATAATTGTATTCCAAAATATAGGCTAACGGCCTCATTTTCCTTAGGTTGCAGAGGATTCATCCTTGAATTTGGAGCAGCTAGAATAATTTTCTTCATGAACTCTAAATAACTCGTTTTGGAGAAAATAAAATTGTTCGACTTGCTAAAATGATCCTAATTCCAAAATAGATAAAATAAAGTAAATTTTATTAAATTTTTTAAAATTTAAAAATAAATCTTTTAAGAACTATGTCCTGCAACGTACAATCATGAAATCTGCAAGGGGCATGAAGAGTCTCCCCAACCTTACTTTTATTAAAGAGTGGGCCAAAGATTAAATCTCTCACCTCTTTCTTCTCCGTCACTTTCCTCATATATTCGACCTAAACAAATATGAAGATTTTATTCCTCCACGTCCCTTGCATAAATCTGATATGAGCCAAACTCGTTGTAAGATTCTTCAGCCATGACTTGAGGGACAAGATTCTCTCTCTTTTTGGTCTAGCCTTTATAGCAAGTAGTTGCTCCCATGACGTTTCCACTCGTCCTCATATATATATATATATATATATATATATATATATATATATATTTTAGTGAGAGTGAAAGATTTGAACACTTCATCTTTAATGGAGTTGGGTGTGGTTTTCTTTCTTGTCGTATTTCAAATATGCATAAGTGAAGTTCAACATTGTCAAGTTGATGCTTAAACGTCAGCACTTCTTTCAATTGAATCATGCGGTGAAAATTGTAATACCAAGTAATAGGACATTTATTAAGATGTTGCTTCATATTAAAAATAGGGAAAATAAACATCAACTCTCGCTGCTTTAACAGAACACTGAGAGAATTCGAAAATAAAGTATAAACGCGGTATTTTCATTTAGAAAAAGTTCTGTCTTCCTACATCTTATGGGTAAACATGAGTAAAATTGTCCCAAACAGAAACAAGAAATTATAAATAATAGTAAAAGCCTTAATAGTTACTAAAATTATAATGAAGGGAAATTAAAGTTAGAAAATGGTTTAATAAATCACTGACAGGAACCATTTTGAAGCCCAAACTATAATGGGACCCACATTGCTAATGTGATGGGTTTTGATGGAATTGAGTTGTCTGTTGCAAGGAGATTGAAACCATATATTAACATACTTAAAATAGTTATCGGGTGAATTAGAAATTGATTATCAAAATATGTCTATTGGAATTGGTTTTTGTTGGAAACAATGTTAAAAATTGGAGTCCTACAAATTGTCTTTGTAGAGTTTAAATAAGTTTACATTTTTGCCCTTGGAGTTTAAAAAAGGCTCCCTCATGCACAGGGGATGCAAACTATTGGCCTAGTGGGCCAATGTATGCACCCGCATGATATGAGCAACGCGAATACCACTCTATAGTTTGTCAGAGTTGTACTTGTGGTGCCGAAGTCCTCCTCGATCGTCGTTGTATCCTAACCTATGGAAGGAGCAAATCTATTTTAAAGAAAACATGTGTTACACATGCCTCGATGTCCAATTTATGTGTTTCACTATACTTATTTCTGCTTTTGTAATATTTTGTTAATAGTAACTTGTTCATTTCTCTTTATTTTATGCATATTTGTGATGACAATTAACTTGTATTTGACCTACCTAAGCCCAAAGTAAATTTGAGTCTACAAGGTCAAAGTGTTACAAAAGAAAAATATCCTACTTGTAAAATTGTTAACATAATTAATTCAAAGCCTCTAAAAATGGAATTCGATTTTTCTTTTACATAATTTTTTGGGGACCAAATTGAGATTATGACTTACCACGTGATTTGTTTTCCAATACAGCCACCATCAAGCATCATCTCTAAGGCCTACCTCACATTCAAGTTTTCATCCCCTTCTTTTTTTTTTAAAAAATAAAGAAAGGCAGTAAATTTATTCAACTGAAATGAATATTACAACCGTAAATTTGGTTGAAATTTGAAGATAGATGTAATTAGAAACGCCTATCATGATCAACAACATAATCACACATTGATTTAATTAAAGAACAAAGGAATTCATCATGTAATTTTCCAAATTCTGTGCACATAACTCCGCAAAGAAAACAGCATCAAGCTCCATAAGCAATAAATACTCTTTTTCAAGATGTCCTTCTTGTCCATTGTAGATTTTTTCCCCCTGATACAACGTGGTTTTTAATCTTCGTTGAACCAAAACCTTTTAGATTTGGTTTCTAATTTACTAAAAGTGTATTTAGTAACATAATTAGAACTAACAATCAGAATGATTTTGCTATACTATTTGATAACTTTACGCTGTAACCTATTGTTGCTTTACACTGTAACAATTCTAATTATATAGTTGAAACGGGGTTGCAAAACCAACCCTAAAGTTTTGTATGCCTGGAACATTTAACATATAAATATTTAACTTCAGACAAGATCTAGAATTCTTTAAAGTGAGGAAGAAAAATGTACAGCTCGCATAATCTAAATAACACTTCTTTTCTCACGGTTGCATTTTTATAGAATTAAACGCACTTGCATTCTCTACGTCACATCGCAGTAACTTTGATTATTAACACTAGAATAATCGTTAAAAAAAAAAAAAAAAAAAAGAACATTCGTATAAAATCTGTGATCTCCTCTCTCGGCTTCTTTTTTTTTTTTTTTTTTTAATAATTAGTTTGAGCGTGAAAAGTTGAAAATTACTATACACGCACGTATATGTAGAGTTATAGACCACGATTAAGCACAAAAACAAAAGATATCAAAAGAAACAAAAAAGTAACCAAGCTCCAAAATGACTAACAGAAATCAAAGAGAGGAAAAATCACAAATCAAACTACATCAAATATAAAGAAAAGCCGGACCTTCTACCTAACTACCAGACATTCTCAAATCAAGAGACTTTGTTCTTGTATAGAAACCCGAAGGTTTGTATTTATGGCGAGATAATTATTGAATCCTAGCAAATAATGATTACAGAAATGGTGGTGGTATCAGTCAATTAACTTATAGTTGATTCCACAAAGTTGTTATACTCATAGACCAAGGAGAAGCAAGAGCCATTTTTAATTAAAGAGATATTTACGATACTAGACTATGTATTTTGAAATTTTTAAAAAGTAACCTTGTATTTTGAATGTTCTCAAAATTGTATCTTTTCTAGATTTAACAGTAGATTTTGAAATTTGAGTTGCCAAATTTATTTTATCTAGCTTAATAATAAACATGTAAACAAAAGTAGTTGAATTTATTATTTGCAAGTTATAGCATGAAAATACAACTTTTTTGTGATTTATTTACTTTCTCTGTTTTTTTAAACACTACGTTTTAATTAGTTGTAGTGTCAAGATCATTTATAAACTGCAAAAGGTCAAGTGTGTCAATTCAAAGGTCAACATTATTGTTGATTTAAAAAAGTTATAAATTTGAGATGAATTTGAAATTCAAAGCAACAAAATTGATATAGAGTTGAAATTCAATGGTACAATCTTAAAAACTTCAAAAATACAGCCCTACTGTATTTTGAAGTACAATTGATTAACTTGTTCCTAATTAGTTTTATTTCACCCTACTCGAATTCTTTACAAATATGGTGAATGTTTTTTTTTTTTTTTTTTTTTTTTTTTTTTACAAAGGGAGGGGGAGAGGGGGAGGGTAATATCATCACTATTAAGTGAGATTTAGCATGATTCGAACCCTTAACCTATGATTGGGGTGGAGGGACTTACAACCAATTAGGCTGCCCTCACTTGTCAAGAAAACAATATTTTGATGCCATTAGTGTAGCAAATATAGAAGGAGTATGATTTTCATGGCTATGTAACAACTACGCATTATTGTGCAGTGACATAGTACATATGCATACTTACAATTCCCTATTGGTATTGAATTGACTCGTAACTGAAGATAATAATGACATTACACTCAAATTATAACAGTTGTCCCATTGTCTATATGGCTTTTAATTAATGAATAAACACATCATAAAACTTGGTCTTCACATTGGTTTGGCTTGATAATTGTCGAGCAAGTTCAAGAAACTTGCACTTCAAGATTTACGTAGGTTGGCTTTTCCTAATCACGACGCTATTCACGGCATGCACTTTTCCTTTTCATTCGTTAACACCTCTTAATCAAACAAAAAATTCAAACTTATACATTTTCTTTTTTCTTCTCACATTTATAACTAGTGCCACCCATAATTAACAATCTGATTTTGAGTTCTTGCCGACAAGTTCTCAAACAATTTTTCGGAGGTTTTAGTTCGTAACCATAAAACTGACGATAAAACTTTAAAAGTTAGTGGATTTTATTGCTTGATTATTACGTCATAACTTTCAATTTTACAAAAACAAAAACATAACAGGAAAATTTTGATTATAGCGGACAACTCTTGAAAACTATTCGAAGATTTTGGGCACACCATGCCTTTTTTGTTTCGTAAGATTCGAAGTTTTTATTTCATATGACTACATAAGCCGTATTCGTTCAAATGGAATTTGAGTCAGATCAAAAGTAGAAGCTATCCCCAATAGAAAATGTTCAGGCACCATCGATAATAAGCACCATTACCAATAAAAGAAAGGCCCTACATTTGAGTCTTGCAGGATCCATTTTCTATTAGTGTATAGTGTTTAATATCACCGGTGTGATGTCTTGTAGCAATACTCATCAACAATACCATTGAGGAGTGGATCAAGGAGGAAATTAAAACTTGCTTGAGAACAATAATCAACTTTCAAAATTCTATTAATTTTAGTGACGTAACTAAACTAATTTAAAATATTGAATTCTAACCAAAAAAAAAAAAAAAGAAAGAAAACAAATGATGCAAAAAAGCAAGTAGCATCTAAGTGAACTAGAACATTTCAATTAGATTGGTAGCAGCCTAGTACACTTATCCCATACCGACCTTCTCGCTCAAAATATTATTAAACAAAAATTATAGTAGTCTAGAAAAGTAAAAGAAAGGGAGCAATCCTATTTAACTTTATGAGGTCAAACCTTACTACTAACAAAATAGTAAGACTTAACTTAAAAAGTAACTATATATTAAATTAGAGTTTACAGTTTTATGAGTCGTAGAATTTTAACCCATGAGAATGAAAAGTATTTTTCAAAGAAAGGGTGCAACAGGACCCATAAATCCAAAAAAAAATGCAAGCAAACACCAAATATAAACTAGCAACACGCACAAACGGGAATAGAATAGAAAAACAACCGCTAAATAATAATAATAATAATAATAATAATAGATTTCTCAAAAATGTACATAAAAAGTTAAAGATCTCATGACGTTAAAATCAACTTCTTTCATTAACATACACCATTATCAATTATATATATTTTCCTCAATATTCCAATCCTCTGAGCACCTCTCTAAGCTTGCAATTTCGATCATGATTTTCCATCCTTAAAGAGAAAGGTCCTTTCCTTTTTGATGATCGGTTGTAAATGAGGAGGGATTTGAATACATATGTGTAAGCGTTAATTTATCTTTTGCACAGAAATTGACAAAATAGAAAAGAATTGCTCGAGTAGTTTTCAATATGTTTTTGCCAATATAACAAAGTGATATCACTCAATTTCAACCTCAAACAAATTTGACAGATATGTACCCACCTTAATTACTAGGAGAGGGAAATAGAAATTCAAAGCTATTTGCATTATTGAGGTGCTATCCCATGTTCTATCGTGATTTTATCCGTCACAAAGCATTTTCCTATTGGATATAATTGGACGCCAATCACATGCTTTTAAAGCAGCACTTCCATTGACAGAAACTTGACCCAGAAAATTCTAGGAATTAATTAAGTTTTGGATTAGAATGAAGTGACTGTTTTTAGTTTAGGAAAGTTAACATTGTATTATAGTTTGATAGAGTAAGAATTAATTACCTCACTAGTACACAGGGAGGATAAGACAACAATTTTGAACCATTGTTAGAAAAAAAAGAAAAAAAAAACGATGATGGTTAGGCAAATTGTCATCTTATAGAATGAAGTTATGAGCGGCTCACATTAGATGAAACTTATAATCATTGTCTTTTCCCTTTGTTAGCGTGCCAGGTGTAATGTCCAAAAATTAATTAAATGTGATTAGTGTATAAATCGATGAATTAGTGTGCCCAATTAGGATTTAAGTTTAATTTGATCATTTTATGATATTCTCTTAATTAATTTCAATTTTAATTTTTTGTTAGCTATCTTAAATTTTAGTATTTGTGAAATTACAATAAATGAATTTTGGCATTTTGTTAATTCATTTTTTTAAACAATTTTGGTATTTTTATTTTTATTTCCCAAAATTCAAATTTTGTGAAAACAAATTGTCAAATTCCCAAAAGATCCCCAAACCTCCTTTCGCGTGAAATTTCAATCTGGGGAATTCAGATCAAAGTTTTTGAAAGTTTTCGACCTAAAAACCATCTTGAAAACTCAGAACAACATTGAAACTTCCAACTTTAAAACCATGTGTAGAATATAGTTTTGAGAAAAAAACCACTCTTCGCGTCTCTTTCTTCCTTCTCATATAATTTGTTCAAGTGAAAGGCACTTGAACATTTTGGATCTCTTCTCTAACTTAGAGCTATGCTCAGCCTTATTTCACTCACCCTCTTCCCCTCTTCACGTCTCTCACTCTCTCTGTGTAACCCAAAGAGAAACCCAGACACACACCCTCATTTTCTCTCAAAGACTCAAGAACACAACCACTCCAAGCTTCATTTTCCAATTGATTAGAGGCCAAGAAATAGAGTTGAAGTCACCAAGTTTCTTTCAAAAAAATGTTCCACTTGAGGTTAGCAATGTTTTACTAGATTAAACTTTCAAAATTAAGCTTTTTAACTCTAATTTCCTTTACAAATTTGTGTGTCAAAATGTCTGAGAAATGCCTTCATGAAACAGTTTGATATCGGCCTCTTTGAACAACATTTGTGCATTCATGTTAAGATTCGAGTTAGCAAAGCCTTAAATACTTATAACATGAGTTCGTAGAGCTTAAATCACCATAAATTCATGCTCAATTTAGGTTAGAACCAGATTAAAATGATTTTTACATTATTTTGTACATTTTTTGATTTATTTGAATAAATGTATGAAAAATGAAAAAAAAATGTATTGTATGTCTATGAAATCATGTTTGTAAGTCTCATATGATGATTATAAATCATTCAGAAGTGTTTAGATTGTAGAAGAACTTGTTTAAAGTGAGTTAAAAATGGATTGAAGCTTGGATGCTCGAAATAGAGCATATTGGTTATGACGGCATGGTCGACCATGGTCTAGGTAATGTGGTCGATTGAGCAACCATGGATACACGGTCGACCACATTGCACCAGGGGGCTCTTCTCAGGCCACCTGAGCCTACCTCTTTCAAAATGCATGTTTGAGTGTATTTCGCTTGATTTACAGATCAGAAATTGTTTTTAGCATGATCCAAGATGTGTTTAAATGTTAAGAAAATAAATGAGACATTGAAATTATAAATGGCACACTAAAGAACCATGAGTAGTATACCGATGGATTATGACAACAATTAGATGCTGATATGATTAGTATACACCCAAGGTTATCTATAGTTCTGAGAAGCAAACAATAGTGGAACATGACTGCGGTGTTGGTGCAATCGTACTAGATAACAAGGTGATACTCTAGACCTTCTGTTTGACATGTATGCCCTAAGGAGTAAAAATGTAATGAATTTTTGAAGACATTTTTATCAATAAAGAATTCATTTATTATTTATATACCAAATCTTGTCCTCTTTACGTTCATATTTGTTGAATGTATGATAAGCAAACAATAGTCTGAGACTGTCGGTCTAAACTTTTAAGAATTGGGCATATGATGGACAGATTATGCGAAAGACACGATTCTTAAGGTGACGGTCTAAATCATAAGATCCGCAATCAAGGGAATAAAGTTGGACGCTTTATTCATGTAAAGATTGTTATGTTGACTATATCTTTATTGGGAGATGGTTTGTCTTGACCATATGAGGTGGACTCCATGAATAGAAACATTGGCACGTTGTCATAGGTGATGATATGTTGGATCGGGACATAAAGTGAATTGATTTGGATTAATAATTCTGTCTTGGCAAATCGATTCACTTTAGGCAATCATTTGTATTGCATCTTAATCCTGAGATGACTAGTGGGCCCATTGTCTTGACTTGTGTCTTTTGATGTACCAAAGGGTGACACCCACATCTTAATAGTGGTATGCATGCTGGTACGTTGGAGGCATGACTTTTGATGACGTAGACCTGTTATTTATAGATATAGAATCTATAGCTCCTCTTTAGGAGTAGTGATATCCTCTTATATGCGTTATCCTGTAATTGGAAAACTGGAGCGCTCAACCATTTGGATATATAGGTGTAACCTAATGGTATACTGTCTTTGGATGGCAAATTTTTCGATGGTGAGATAATGGAACGTAAGATAAAAATAATCAAAAAGGTAAGACAGAACTTATCCTTAAGCTGATCATGGATAATCCTATGGGGAAACGATACACTATGATATGTCATGGAGACTAAGCTGTACAGGCTTCGTAATTCTATAGAGTTTGAGAGTGCAACTCCAAGCTTTTAGTGGAGTAGCGTTGGAGTTGATAATTATGAAATATATATCTTGGATATTGGGTTTCATAATTATCGGGAGCTTGAACTATATAGGTCTATTTGGTCCCCTTTGCTTGCTTACAAAATCCTGTAACGATAAGGCATGCCTTTACAATAATTGGTGACTTATGTCGATTTATTAGATTGATTGAAAATTTGAAAGAATCAAATAATTCATGTCTGTTTGTCGGTTGAATTAATTTTGTGAACAAAATTAATTCAAGATAAACTTGTTGAATTATTGGGGTCAGATAATTCTTGTTTGTTTATCAGTTGATTTAATTTTGGATAAAGTAAATCAAGATAAACTTGTAGAATTATTAGTAATCTATTTATTTTCTTAGAGATTATCTAGATAAAGTTGTTTTAATTAGATAACTTCTCTATTGGGTTATTTGAATTAAAACTGAGGCTTTATCCTATAGAATCTCGGGTGGAAAATAAAAGATTCGCGTGATTTTTTATTTCGGCATGCGGCATGCCGAACTTAAAGTTTGGCCTGCCGATCAGGCAAGTTCGGCCTGCCTATGCGCGAATTCAAAATCGCTCGTTTTCACGCGTTTTTACTCGTATCTTATCTGATATAGACCTTAATTTGGTTTTGTTTCAAATTTTTGAGACCTTATCTGATATGGAATGACCCTAGACCCAACCTCTATAAATAGGGAGTAAGTCGAATGAGTTATTTAGATCAATAGAGAGATTAAGAGTGATACTCTACTGGTAAGAATCTGAAACTCCTTGAGAGCTCTTGTTCACAAATCATGAACACTAGCTTTGGGTTCTCTCAATTGATTGGAAGGAGAGTCACCTTGAGGAA